>JAAFYQ010000026.1:0-42956 GCA_013389735.1 Phaseolus lunatus | reverse complement strand
GCTTGGTGGAATATTAGAGAAGGTTTTTGATTTTCAGTTGGTGGTACTTGTTAGGTGGACTGGACAAAAGTAGGTTGTGAATAATTTTCTGCCGACATTCATGCCATAGAACAGACAAAACTTGTATGACTGGTGTGAAATTGAGTTGCATTGTGCTTTCAATTGCTCCAAATATCTATTGTACCAAGCAAAATAGCATGAATTTT
Source organism: Phaseolus lunatus (assembly GCA_013389735.1). NCBI lineage: Eukaryota > Viridiplantae > Streptophyta > Magnoliopsida > Fabales > Fabaceae > Phaseolus > Phaseolus lunatus. Next base: position 42,750 of record JAAFYQ010000026.1, on the reverse strand, counting down.
TTTCCAATTTTTTAGCCTCCCTAGTATTTATCTATTCATTTGCTTTTCAACTACATCAAGTAAATCTCGTTGCGTGTTACCTCATTCCCTTTTGTCAAATATAGATGGCAAGCTGTTGCTTCGTGGACTTGGGATGCCCAGGATGAAACATGTGGGATTTGTAGGATGGCTTTTGATGGATGTTGCCCTGACTGTAAACTTCCGGGGGACGACTGCCCATTGAATAAGCTTTTGATAATATTATATGCTGATTTTCATCATGATTATATTTTGTTAGTTTATTTCTCATGTAATCTTTAATATTATAGGAATTCTATGCTACTCTAGCTGTTGCAAATGCAAGTTAAGCAAGTGTACAGCGTGGTAAACCTTGGGATTTCATTACTCACATATTAGCTTCTATTAAGTAAATGGATTTGTGTGGACAGTGATTGTAATTTGTAATGTGGGTTCTTATGGTAGCCTCAAAACAGGTTTTTAATAGTTTGTTTAGTAGACCTACTACAGCGTGGATTTTATTCAACAAACACTCAACATGGTCTAGATCAAGATTCTTGGTTTGCTTTCAAGCTTGTAGGTTTCTAAAAATGGTCCTTTTATAGCCTTTTTGTGGTCTATACATGTAGGATAGTGACAGCGAATAATTTTGTTTTCTTATTGCGTGTGATGATTGAATACATGCCAAACCAAACACGCATTGATATTACAATGTTATCATTTTAGGATTTTCCAGTTTTCCGGACTGCAGATGCAGTAGGATACCAATAAACATAATTTGTAGTTTCACCCACGCACATATATACGCATACATACGTTTAAAGTTCTCTAGCTCCCCTGATTTGAATGTGTTTAACTGCTGCAAAGATGCTATGGTCGCTGACATACATGATGACTATTTAAAAGTTTTATGCTTATCGAAGTAGTATGAAGGACTTCCCGCACAATTGAGAATTTCTGAGGAAAGAAGTAATTCTATTTGAGCTATAAAACCAAATATTGACATAATTCTATTAGGAAAGGCCTAACACTAACTGATCAATTGCAATATTCCGTTAATATGTATATCAGTAATTAGTCTAACATGTTGCTCTACAGTTTGAGGTGTGTGCAATCACGCATTTCATTTACACTGTATCCTGAAATGGGTGAATTCTCAGGCATCACAAGCTCATTGCCCCATGTGCCGTCGAGAGTGGCAGTTTAAAGGGTGAGATCATATGTTTTTTCTACTTTTTAAGTGTGGTCTCAGAGGACGATGTACATTGGTATGGTTAATTTGAAGAACTTTCAGCAACTGTTCCATGCGTACAAGATGTATTGCTTCCTTATTAGGAAATGTAAGTCTATATTGTAGGTGGTTGGAGCAAAGTTTTGTAGAGTGTGAGTTTATTTTTGGGTACTAATGATGAATGATAATGTACTTTTCCTTTGTTTTCTGATCTGATCCGATAGTATATGCTGATGTGCTAAGTCATATGTAAAGCTGGACATACATATATCTGATTGAAATTGAGCCTTTATAAATTTCACGTTACTAAGCTTTTTTTCTATTTAAGATATTAGTTTCCAATGCATATATGATGATGAGTTGTTGCATAACTTTATGAACCTGATTAAACGTGTCAGATTTCCCGAACTTTCATTTTTACATGATTTAATGAACTGTCACTAAAGATTTTGAAAATGTAATTTGATACGTTATTGCCTGATTTCAGAAATGCCATGTCGCAAGTGTCTCTGTTTGTCATTTTCCTAACACGTCGTTAGATTAAATTGTACTATGATTATTATATCTTTAAAATAAGTTATCCAATTAGACCGCTAAAACTGTTATTTTTGTCGCGTCAGCAAGTTATTTTACTAAGATAATATGATATGGACCACATATGAAAGGTGGTCAAATTCTTAGTAGATAAGATTGTATTGATAAAGTTGTCAGATCACCTATTTTTTAAACTAAAATATTTCGCTAAATAACGAAAGTAGAAATAGCATGTACAATAGTAAGTTTGAGTAGGAAAAAACAACTTTTCAACACCTAAATAACAAACATGTGACAGTTGTTTCTACATTATGCACATTCATATTCTCTTAGAATTGCACATTGGAGGATTCCAAAGGAATCACATTCCACGACATTCAGGGCTCCCCTTGTTGATGGCTTCACTGGTTGGTGACTAAAATCAATGCCACTGGGGTAGCAGCTTGTATCATAGCAAAGGCTCAACCATGGTGGGGCTTGAAAGAGTAAGATGAAAATTAATATGATTCTTTACTGAAAAAAAAAAATCATAATTATTACTAGAGCAAGCACCGTGCTCAGAACCCCTTGAAACTAGCGAATCAAGAGTGTAAAAGAAGGACTGACAGAAGAAGAGTACAAAATAAGGAAATCCTTGGTGAATTTCCTTTGCTTGTTTCTTTCTTTCCTGCAAGGGACTCCCGACAAATTTATCATCGTTTTCCTAGTATTATTTATGTTTAAACGAATTAAATAAAAATGAAACTGTTAACTTTGAATTATGTACTTATTTATCAAGGACATACTGATATTGAATCAGATTCTTTGGTAATATCATTGGACGATGATATTATTTCGAGCTCATTATCGTTAATCTTTCCTCTTTATCTTAAAGATAAGACTGAATATGTGCAAAAGGGTCAATAGTACAAGAACCTCGTCCCCATTGAACAGATGAATGACATCGACTGAACACCTTTACCATAAAGTCAAAAGCGTTCTCACAAATCTAAACAGAATGTAATAAGAATAAAATTCAATTTATTCATTTGAAAGTCAAGAATAGCACAATTTACATTAGATACTTGAACAAGAACATTGATACAAATCAAATTGTGTATTTAAAATTGATTACCACTAGAGACTGCATACAAGCTACACACTCCACTCTCGCTTAAGCTAAAAACAAAGGGATTTTAGAAACAGAACATAAAAAAATGGACGACATTGACAATGATATATTAAAGAAACGCTAATATCTGAGTTGAAAGACTGAAACGCCCATGACATTTTCTTATTGCCTTCCTGCCAAAAAAAACATCATTTCATCAGTAGAATTAGAAGGTCCACCATAAAGTAAAGCTAATCAAAGCTAAAACCAGCAACCCACATGCAATTCCTTCAATCACAATTATTATCACGAGAAATTAGCATCGAAGCGGTGCGAGCTTCTCTGTCTAAACTTTTTTCTTCATTCTTAATTATAACTAGTATTCTTCTGAATGAAGATTTTGTTTTTTCTTTTTATATAAAAAGAAAGAAGGAAACAAAGAAATATATGGGTTTCATCTTCATGCGGCTAGAGTTGAACAGGGTACTAGAGACTGCTCAAGTATAAGAGCTTATGCTGCTTGAAGCCAAAAAGATTCCAACAGACAAATTATTTCAAACCCAAATTCCTTGAAGTAATTAACGTTTATCTTACAAAAGCTAAAGTCGGATCACTTGGTGATGGCATAGACAGCATAGATAATTCCAGGTATATAAACAAAAAGGGTCAGCACCAAACAAATCCAGAACTCCACCTGCATGGAACAAACCATCAACCATGTGTTGTATTAGTCACACTCTACAATTCATCAACACGAAACAAAAAGAAATAACCAAAATTTCTTGAAAAATCTTGGTGCAAAGAAAAAAATATGTAAAATTTATGAATACCTTGCAGCCATATTTGAGAAAGACTCCAAGAGGAGGCAAGATGATAGCAAGAAGGATGTCTATGCATGTAGCAGAACCGTCACCCGCCATTTTTGCTTAATGGGTTTCCTTAACTCACAAACTTTTCTCTGTGAAGTTGCAGCTTACGAAAAATACAAAGGAACAATTGTGATTAGAACGAAACACCGAAAACCTTTAACTGCCGAATTTGTAACTTGAGACGACACCGAAGAGTTTTGCATGCTTATTTATAAGCCACGTACACACTCCCACGGATTCACGTGGCATCTTTTCATTGGAACTAAGAACGCGGTTGCTTCACCTCAGGTAAATCCCGCGTGCCATTATGCCATTACCACACTATGCCAACGCGAATGGAACTATCTTTTAATAAAAATATCTTATGGTTCCCTCAATAAAGTTCTACGAATCCATATTTTTTTAATTAGATAAATTATTTTTTATTATAATAATAGTTGTCAATAAAAATTACTTAAGAGACAATTATTTCCATAGATGGTAACTTATCCTTTGGATTGAAAGGAGATGGGACATGCCAGATGTAGGGTTGACATCATGCAACAGAGGACAGGGAAGAGTGTTTGTGGTGCCACGTGGGGCCATAAGAAGTAAACAAAAATAAGTAACACACGCAATCAAAGTCAAAGGCAGAGTGTGTGAAAACTGAAAACATCGACGGCTAGTAGGTTGCCGCGCTAAAGAGAAGCAACGGCGTTGATGAAGCCACGCTTTATGGGGTTTCATGTTACAACCGACCTCTCATGTGTGTGCCACCCCTTTATCTTTTTTTTCTTCTTTTTGCTTCATTTATTTAAAGAGGAACAGGTTCTTCTTCATGTTAGAGAATAAAGTTAGTATTTTACTTCTTAAATAAATATATAGAGAGAGGGAGAGTTACAGGAAAACTTAGTTAAATTACATTTTCAATTTCTTTTATAAAATACAAATTTAATAAATTCAATCTAAAACTTTATTATATCATTTCAACGATTATATTTTTCAAAGTTTGTCATTTATAGATATGCTATCAAATTTAGATTTTTTAATATCAATACTCGTTAAAATTAAGTGATGCGATAAATTTAAAAATTGTATGAAATTTTATACACCTAACCTAATTAATAAAAATATGAAATTCAAAGTTTTAGGTGTAAAGACATTTAACTTATATTTTTATATTTGTAATAAATAAATTATTTTAGATATATTCAAGGTATGTCCTTTTAATTTTGATTTTTTATTGATGTAAGTATCCAAATGTATGTAGTCACTAGGGAAAGTGGTAGGCCTCCCCTTAAACATAATGGAATCAAATCATGTGTAATATAAAAAGCACGAATTCAACTTTAATAAACTATTATATTATTTTAAATTTATGTTGGCAATTATTTAGGAAGCTGTTATATTCGTATTCACAATCAAAAGTGTTTTTTTTTTCAATCCAACTTATTTAATAAAAGAAACATTTTCAGTATATTATAAAACTAATAATTTCACCATACATAATATTTGTGATGGATCAATATTTATAAATTTTTTTTCTTTATAAAATTATTAAATATCAATTTTATTAAACATAATTATTGTGTTATGTAAAATATATGAAAATAAAATTATAAATTACAAATATTAAGTTTAGCATGAGTATAAAGATGTTGATTGATGTCTAATGTATATAGGAAGTGAGATCTGTGAAAAGTGCACGTGCTGTGCACGTCAGCTTCACATTCATGTAAACGGAAACCCCACGTGCGGCAACCAATCTTTCATTATTTTATTTTCTTTTTCAAAGATAACATTTCTTCTTCTTTTTCAATTTATATTTTTCTTCTTGTAGCTTTGAATCAGAATTGGTGTTGTCAAATAAACGTAGCCGTTGCAAAAGGTTTTATTAGTTTAATTAAAAATAATAAATTAAACTTAAAGATATTATAAAAAATTAATTTTAAAAATACTATTAGGCAAAATAAAAATAAATATGTAGTATATAATAAACATAAATATTTAGTACTTAGGACTTAAGAAATATAATTTATTATATAATTCACTGCTTACCTAAATTTAAAAACCCATACATTTAGTCAAACATTAATAATAATTTTAGATTTATAATGGGTAAGAATGGCTATAGTTTTATAGTGCCCATTCTAATAATTACATTTTAAAAAATATTTAGACCTTTATTTATTAGTATAAAAGTACCCATAATTATTTATTAACCACGATTTAATAAGCTGTGAAAATATAATAAAAAATACATATAAACTTTAATTCAAATATTATAAAATAATTATGAAAACTTATCAGTCATTGTTTTAACTTTCATTATCTATAATTGTATTTTTTTTCCAGTCTTTTATTACATGTTTTTCCCTTTTATATATGTTGGTGTACTATTTCGCTATCAATCCTTGTAATTCTGATATTGTAATTTTAAAAATAATTTCTTTTATGGTTTTAATTTTTTTTTAAATTATTGTCTATAATTACATTTTTTATATCCCTTATTTTGATAGTTAATTATAATTCTTAACTTTTTAAGTTATTTCTTGTTGATTTAATTATAAATATTTTTCTTTCTTGTATGTTCATTAATTCATTATCAATCATCAATCATCATGATTCTGATTATGTTTTCTTTTTTATTGTATCGGGAATATAGTTTACTTTTAGTTTTAATAACTACTAATTATATTTTGACTTTTCCTTTTTATTTTCACCACTTAATCATATTTTTATTATTATAATTAATCATAAAATTTTTTACATATATGTTGACGTATTGCAGTATCAAATATTATGATTCTGATTTTTAATTACAATTTTATTATATAGTACAAAATTTATAAGTTTCATTATCTATAATTACATTTTTCACTTCCCTCTATTGATTTTCAATAGTTACTCCATCGTATTATTCAGTTATAAATATTTTTTTTCTTATATATGTTCATCTATTTCCTTATCAATTATTATAATCATTAACTATTTCCTTGTAATTTTTATTTAAAACAACTCATTGGTATTCACTGTTCATTGTCTACCATTGTATTTTTTATCTTAAATTTCATTCTTTAAAATTTAATATTAATTTTTTTCTTTTTATATATGTGCCTGTTCTTCATTGCCAGTCATTATAATTCTATCTTTTAACTTATAATTTATTATAGTTATAATATTGTCCATTTTTTCATTTACAATCACACTTTTAATTTCCGTTTTTTTTTTTTAGTTGTTATTTATCTTTATTCATTAATCTACCTATTCTATTTATTAAATATTTTTTATTATAATATTTCTTATTATATTATAAATGTGTTCTTATAATCTCATAATTCTTTTTTCTTTACAACTTTTTATCACAAAACAATCCATTTTTTGTGTATAATTAATTGTTTACATTTTTTTTTTTTTTTCAATGGTTAAATATATACGTTTTTAATTTCTTCTCTTTTTGTAATTATAAATTATTTTTTTATTTTGTTATATATCAATTTTTATTTTTATCTTTCATTATAATTTATATTTATTTATTTTTTATTTATTTTTTTTATAAATAAATTATTTATCTATATTTTTTATATTTTCTCATTATTTTTATAATTTCCCGTATTTATTATTCATTATAAATATATGTAGTTTTGTTATTACTTATAATATAAAGTTTTTTCTAAATATTTCTTTTAATTGATTATTAATTATTTTCCTTCTTTTTCTTATTTCCATATATTTCGTCATGGTTTTCTTATACACGTATAGTGTGCAATTCTAACTATTATGGCGTTATGTATCTTTATTTGAGATTGTTATGTTTTATTTCTTTATTCTAACTATTACAATATTTCTTTCTGTATAAATCAAATGTACCAGAAATAAAATATAGAATAAAATCCGATATCTAATGATTTTACTACTGGAATGTGATTTCCGGGATATTCTTATTCCTGTTTAAAATGATACAAAAGATCATAATAAAAAATAATTACAATATTTTTTAATCTATTGATAGTTTTCAGGGTAAGATTGAGGTTATTGGGATATTTTGGTTATTAAAGATTTAGCTTGTCTGGTGGAATATTAATATGTTCGATTTCAATTTCAATGTGATCAAGTTTTTTTGTATTAATACTTATACGGATAAAGTTCTTCGTCCTCTTCCTGTGAGATGGGAGTTTCCTTCACCAGACTAGGTTAAAATAAATACTGATGGGGCTACTAGGGGATACCCTGGTCTTGCTACTTGTGGAGATATCTTCCGTGAGTGTATGGGGAAGTTTATTGGAGCTTTTTCTGTGTTTCTTGGAGTTCAAACTGCTCTGGTTGTTGAGTTTTATGGGGTTATATATGGAGGAAGCTCAAAAGTTGGGGCTTACTAATGTCTGATTGGAATGTGATTCTGTTTTGGTTTGTACTGTGTTTACTGTTAAGACAAATGTTCCTTGGATGCTTCGAAATCGATGGAATACTTGTCTTAATTACTGTGGAAAAATTAGGTTTAGGGTTACTCATATTTTTCGTGAAGAGAATGCGTATGCATATAAGTTGGGTAATTTAGGATTTATTCATAGAGAATTTTTTCATTGGTATAATAGGCTTCCATCTAGTCTATTTTTAGAATTTTTTATGAATAGGTATAGTCTACCTATGTATCATTTTGTTAGCATATGTGTTTTGGTCTAATCCCCCCATATTTTTGTATTTTTTTTTAATAATACTTTTTTCATGTGATGACAGATGATTATTGTTGCTTGAGGTGTCAACCTAGTTGAAATGTCAGGTTGCATAGTGATGTCTAACATGAAAGCCTTTATCAATTTTAATAGATTTTGTTTTTTAAATAAAAGCTTTCATGTTAGGCATCACTATGTAACCTAACATCTCAGCTAGGTTAACACCTCAAGCAACAACAATCATTTGCCATCACATGAAAAAAGTATTATTAAAAAAAGAGAAAAAAAAATAAAGAAAATACAAAAATATGGGGGGACTAGACCAAAACACATATGCTAACAAAAACGACACATAAGTAAACTATACCTATTCATAAAAAATTCTAAGAATAGTCTATATGGAAGCCTATTATACCAATGAAAAGATTCTCTATGAATAAATCCTAAATTAGCCAACTTATCAGCACACGCATTCCCTTCACGGAAAATATGAGTAACCCTAAACCTGATTTTCCCACAGTAATTAAGACAAATATTCCATCGATTCCAAAGCATCCAAGGAACATTTGTCCTAGCAGTAAACGCAACACAAACCAAAGCAGAATCACATTCCAACCATACATTAGTAAGCCCCAACTTTTGAATTTCCTCCATAGCATGTATAACCCTATAAAACTCAGCAACTAGAGCAATCTAAACTCCAAGAAACACAGAAAAAGTTCCAATAAACTCCCTCATACTCCCAAGGAAAATACCTCCACAAGTAGCAAGACCAGGGCATCCCTAGTAGCCCCATCAGTATTAATTTTAACCCAGCCTGGTGAAGGAAACTCCCATCTTACAGGAAGAGGACGAAGAACTTTACCACTACGAGTATTAATACCAAAAAAATTGATCACATTGAAATCGAATATATCATTATTCATAAAATCTTTTGACGAATTACCCACCAGACAAGTTAAATCTTTAATAACTGAAATAGCCCGAGTAACCTCAATCTTACCTTGAAAACGAGCAAAATTCCTCATACACCATATCATCCAAATAAAAAAATTTATCACAACAAGCTTAATCAATTTAACCAAAGGACTACCATCACTTAATAAAAGAAAGAAGGTCATCCTTATTAGAGAAATGAGAAGTAGGAAAAATCTCTCGAACCCACTCCAAATACCCAAAGCATTAGAACATTCAAAAAATCAATGCGGAATAGATTCCTCGTGCTTTTCACAAAGCGTACACATAGAACAAATATGCAAACCTTTATTCTGAATATGTTGATCTGCAGGAAGCTGTCCATGAAAAACTTTCCAAAGTACAAGAGATTTGAAGGCAGAATAAAAGAAGACCAAATAAATTTACCCCAACCACAGGGAACTCCAAGTTCCAAGAAGAAAGTCCTAGCCGATTTAAAAGTGAAACGACCAGACTCATCTAGAATCCAATTAGGAATATCATGTTCCGTACTAACCATGATATGACTAAAAAGATGAGGCATCTGTTGTAAAGACAATGGAATATTTCAATCACAACCTGTCCAAAGCTGAGAGACAGTATCCGGAATGCTAGAACCATTAGATATACCTGCAATATTTGCTAAAGCAATATCTGAACATCATTTATCATTCCAAAAATTAATAAAAGAACCCGTACCAACAGTCCAAAAAGTATAATCAAGTATAGTAGAATAAAACTGCTTAATTCCAAGCCAAAGAGATGAAGATCTATAAACCATTCTAAGCTCATATTTTGATTTAAGAACCCTAGCTTTCAATAGCAAAGACCAAGGCCCATTGCTATAAGCAAAATTCCAAGCAAGCTTAAGAAGATAAGCATTATTTTCATGGTGAAGGTTAATAATCTTCAAACCTCCATTCTCAAAAGGAGAACAAAGCATAGCCCAATTAACAGTAGTTATGTCTTTTCTAGAATATCTCTAGTCCAAATAAAATTTCTACACCACTGCTCAACTTGCTTAAGAAGAGAAACATGCCATTTATACAAATTAAAACTATAAGCTAGAAGCCCTGTAATCACCGTATTGACCAACTGAATCTGACCCATCATGCTAAGAGATTTACCTTTCCAAGAAACTAGCTTCAGTTTAACTTTATCAGTTAAAGATTGAAGAAAACCGACCCTTTGGAGCACCAACAAAGATAGCACTCCTAAATAAGTGAAAGGCAAACAACCATGACGACAAGAAAGAATACGCTAAATTTTGGTGACAAATCTTGCAGAATTATCCATGATGAAAAAACTACTCTTAGAATTATTAACATATTGACCAGAAAAATCACCATATGTTTTAAGAAAAATACTCAAAGTCCTAAGAGACTTATTATCCGCCCTACAGAAAACAAAAATGTCATTCACATATAAGATATGAGAGGGAGTGAGAAAACCTGGCGGGCTAGCCATGTGTAGAATCTTCTTATCATTCACAAGCTTAGAAAGACCTCTACTAAGAACTTCCTCTGTAAGACAAAAAAGTAGAGTAGACAAAGGATCACCTTGTCTGACACCTCTACTACAAGAAAAAAATCCTACCAAATTCCTATTTATTCTGATTGAGAGCATAGCTGAACGAAGAATAGTACTAATCCAACCAACAAACAAGGTGCGAAAACCAAAGCGTGTCAAAATTAATAGTAAAAACTTCCAACTCAGAGTGTCAAAGGCTTTGTGAATATCAACTTTGTAAGTCACATTACCTCCGTGAACCTTTTTAGAAAGCAAGTTAATAGCTTCAAAAGCAATACCAATACAATCTTGAATCTGTCTGCCCTGCACAAACCCATACTGATTAGGAGAAATAATTCTGAAAGCCACAAGAGCAAGAGCAGGTCGATCAGCTAAAATCTTGGAAATAATCTTAAATTGATAATTGTAGTATACTGAATATATATATATACTAATATTATAAAGTTCATATAAAATCTAGAATAATATAATCTTTATATAATAAAAGATTTATAAAATAAATCCATTTTTTACTTATAAATACATCTATCTAAAATATATCAAAATACAAAACATATGAAAACAAAATCAAATAATAGCATGAAATAAAAAATAATTACACATGATAACTTAATTAAAATTAAATAAATCTACAATTGAACAATAATTATATTTATTATGGTGTGGTCCAAGATATTTCATTTCACATTAAACAATCTTTATTCATTTACATCTAAACAATAAATATATATATATATATATATATATATATATATATATATATGTATTATCTTCACTTAATATTTACTTAGTATACCAGTTCTTTGTATATCTTAATGAATTATCATTCAACCAGATACATCCCATACAATGCACACCATCCTATAAAATGCACGCACACACATATATGTTAACCATCGTTACTTAACACAATCTATTTCTATTCTTTTCATGTATACATCCAAATCATAAAATTGTTTATTTTACTAAAAATTTGAATAAAACAATAAAATAATTTTCAAATTTTTTATTTAAGTGAAATAGTTTCATTTCAGCGAAAAACATCCTAGATAAAAGAGGTTAATTTTTATTATATTCTCACTTCAGCGATAAAAATTTCATTTAAGCGAAAACTCAGCTGAAAAAATCCAATGTCGCTTTAATTTTTGTTTAAGAAAAAATTCTTCACTTAAATAGTTACATCATGCATGTTTTACCATTTTCTTAACTCAATTAACTTCTAATTCAAACTTTAACATGAAAACAAACACTCCTGGTTCATTTTTTTATTCCAAAATTATCTCTATTTTAACATCAAACTATTCATATTATAAGCTAACACAAATCAATCGTATAAATAATTTAAAATCTATAATTAGTAATAACTTTTTTTACAACAATTTAATAGATTCTCACATTCTCAAATCCTACCAAAATTCAAAACTCATGTAAAGATAAAGTAAATAAATTAACTCATCTTATCTTAATTATTCTATCTATTAAGGAATTATTAAAAAAACTTAGAAAAGTTATAAAAGTCATAATTTATTCTCATAATGTTAGATTTACAAACAAATTTTATCACTCTTAACCTATAGTTGTTGAGATTTATCTAATAGACTCTATCTCACATGCAAGTTTAAAACTCTACACATACAAAATCCACTGGAAACTATAAAAGAGACAAGTTTGAGAGATTTGAAGGAAAGGAAAACTTATTTTAATAAGAAATCTTATTAATTAGAATTGATATTTTCTTTACTATCATCTCGGACCACTCTCTAATTAGGAGAAAAATGATGAAAATTAACTTAAGAATGTAAAAGGAAGTAAACAAATATTTTAGAAAAAATAGTTTATAAAATGGTAAAGTTTTGATAAATAAATATCTAGATATATAAAATTCTAATTTATATATTCTAACATAATTTAGAATTCTAACTTTTATTTTCTTTTTAAAAGAAATTAAAATTGGGTCTCACAATAATAATAAAATATGGTCATAATAAATTTAATCTAATTTAATATTTTATGTGGTACACTACTTATTATAATTGCTTAATAAATAATTTTTTATATTGGGTGAAGATGAGAACGATATATTCAAAGAGATAAGTGATAAAGAAACATGTCTAAAACGTTAATGTTAAAAAAAATCTAGAAAGAACAATAGCTCCTAAAAATATTTTGGTATAAAAGAATTATTCTGATTTATATATATATATATATATATATATATATATATATATAGTATATTTTGGATATCCATTAAATATTTTTATATGGTTAAAATTTATATAACAAATAAATACTATTAAATATATAAATTACATCTAATTAAAACCTTTTGTAAGATTTTAGTATATAAATTGTGTTTTAGATTTATGATAAATGATTTATATTGTGATATATAATGTTATTTTTAATTATTAATTTTTTTATAAAAAAATTTTATTTTTATGATAGTTATTATTATACAACTTGACATATCAGTTAGACTGACACATCAAGTAATAACAATTATTTAACATCACATGAAAACATGAAAAAGTATTATTAAAAAAATATATAAAAAAATATGGAGAATACTTATTAACGTTTTATATTTAAATTAAGCCTTTTATGTAAAATGTATTGAATCACGAAATCGAATTTGTTATACTTTTATTTGATGAACTTTACAAATGATTTGTAATATTTTTAAATGATAACAAAGACCGTATTGAAAATGGCATGTTAAAAATATATTGTAATATTTTCACTTTTATGCACATTAACGTTTTTCTTATAAAAAAATTACGTAAAAAATGAAAAAAAAAAATAGAAAATAAGTATTATATTTAATTGAACTAAAATTATGTTTAAAATTATAAAAAAAAAGTCATATTTTCAGACGTAAATCTGTCCTGTATAATTAATTAATTCCACCATTTGGCTATTTATTTTTTGAATTAAGGAAGAAAATATAAATGTTGGGTAAAATTAAAGTGGGAACGTGATAAAAAATTAAGAAAAAAAAGTTTATTACGTTTATGCTTAAGAGTCTATATATATATATATGTTTCTTTATAAGAATTTTTAGAAGAAAAAGAAACGAAAATAATTTTTCTTACAAAATAAAATCATTTATGTATAAATTAAAAATAATTATATAAGAAAGGTTATGATTTTTACATAAAATAACTTTAATTTACGAAAAAAAAATTTTTAATTCTCTTCCTCTCTCTCTCTCTTTTTTTTTCAAAATCTTTATGAAGAAACTCATCCACTTGAACTCTATGGTAATATGTAAAAATTATATAATTTTAGAATAAAATAATTTTAATTTGAATATAAGTCAATTTTAATTTGTGGAAGAGTTTTTTTTATTTTATTTCTCTTATAAATGTTAGTGAAAAAAAAAAATCAGTTAAGTTGTAAGTTATGTTTATCGTGATCAAACCGCAATTTAAACGAAGTAGTAAAAGCCTGTTTGTTTGAACCTACCTTTTTCTTCAAGTTTTTTTCCAAGAAACTTTGCACTTAAAATTGAAATATTTTCTCATAATTAGATAAATGTTTCGTAACAAAATCAATTTACAGAAAAGTTTGACCATTTTTTATTCCGAATTTAAATAATAATTGCCAAATTCTTTAAAAAAATACCTTATAAGTACTTTAAAAAATAATAAGTGGGCAGCTGAGTTGAGTCTTGATCCGTTAGGAAGCTAAACCTGTTTGGCAATTACTTCCAGCATCCGATCAATTGCTTCTTTCACCCGATGAGTTTTTTGAAATAATCTCATGCCCTTGTCTTCTTTAATTTGAAAAAATGGAGTAGGGTGCAGAAGAAACTTGGTTTTCCTCTTTGGTGGTAGTTTGAGCTGCAAAGTAGGTGCTTTTAGTGTGGTGGTGGACGGGCCGTTTGCACTATATGCTCCGCTGGTTGACATTGTTGTGAGGTAAGAAGACATTTAAGTTATTTTTTCGCATTTTGTTCGAGCTGGTCATGAATACCGATATCCAGAAGCTTGATTTTAACCTTACAAATACAAGCGTCCTGAAGCCATATTAGAGAAATGCATTACGGATATGATTATCTGGAAGTGGGTTTGTATTCCGGGTATACATATCCAGAATTGGTTTTTGAATTTTGGAAGTATATATCCAAAATAGTTAAGTGTATTCCAGATTTGAGTATCTAGAAGTGTATTTTTTGATTTATGAATTTTTAAATCCAGAAACTAAGTATTTTTTTTCTTTTAATTTTATTAAGAATATTTTGGTATTTTCGCAAATTATGATTGGATGACAGTTCAAATGTGTTGAGTGCAGGGAGAATCAGCCAACCTGTTTATTAGCCCAAACGGGACTTATTCCTAAACACTGAAATTGTTCGAGTTTTTGGGAAAAAAAAAGAGTATAAAACTTCTCCTAATTTTTTAGAAGTTTTTCGAAAGTTACAATGATATTTTTAATTTGTTTATAAATAAATTTAATATATCGAAAAATTATTATTGATCTTTTCAATCAATTTTGGGTTTGAGCTCAACGCTTTTAACAAGTAAACTAATATTTTAGTTCAGGTTTAATTAATTTGGTCCTGAGTCAAATCTTATTATTATTATCAATAAACCACGAGCGCTTTGCATTTCAAAATTTGAATGATAAGTTATTTGAAATGTTTTCATAGAGTTGATTAGTTTACTTTTTATATATGTTTACATTAATATAATCAATGAAAATGAGGTACTTTATGTCTTTATATTTTCTTTTAAAACCAAAAAAACAATGATGAATGATTTGCAGTGTGTTTTTATTTTAATATATAAATAAATTATAAATAGTTACATATTATAATTTTAAAATATAATTTAAGACCAAAAAATGTATAAATATATATTGTTATGAATAAAATGACAACATATTGGAGATTGTATGATGTACGTACTAGAAAACTTATTAAAAAAATGTATTTTCTAATCTCATCTTTCCCGGTACCAGGTTTGAATTCCAACATTGGGCTAAGCCCATGGCAAGAGAAAGATGCTCCAAAATAGTTGGGGATTGTCATTTACACCTTCCAGATTTACTAATGTACCTCCTTTTTATTTTATTTTCTAAGATACTCTTTCACCTTAAAATATTTTCAGAAGTAAAAAAATTAAGCATTCAGAAAATATATTTGTAGAAATATTAAAATAATTTAATATCTTACATAACACTCTAGTTAATTTTCAAGAAAAAAATTAGACACATTACGTTTTAAGCTACCATGTATTCGTTATGCATTGAATTATGATTTTATACTATATTTTCAGCATTTCTTAAATTCTAATTTTGTGCCTCCCACATTTTGTCTATCTTTAAGTCATAATTTAGAATTTGTATTCATATTTTTAGTCCTGTTTATCCTGAAAGTATTTTTCAGAGTAGAGTACTTAAAAAGTACTTTCATCACCATTTGTTGTTTGAAAAGGAGAAGTTCATAGTTCATAAAAGATATGAAAGATCATATAATTAATGAATAAAACCTATGAAAACTCATGGTAAACATTAATATAATATTTTTTATACTGATTATTGATTAAGTAATATTACTTTGAGAACTGACATAGCACAAATAATATATATATATATATATATATATATATATATATATATATATTATGTTAGTTAATAACATGATCATCCGATAAATTATGTGAAATCATAAAAGTGTTTTTTTTAGCTTTTAAATAAAAAGGGGGTGAATCAAAATACATTCCGATTTAGTATTCTATAATATATTTTTTGAATTTAGATTTTCAGAATATTTTTATAAGTTTTGGAATCTCTTTCCTAAAATTTTGAAATGTTTTTTAAAAGCTTCTGAATTTTTTTTTCAAAATTATACTTTTTGAAATATATTTTTTTGTATTTTAGAATTGTTTTTTCATGAGATTTTCATTTTCTAATATTATTTTAAATTTTCATTTTCAGAATAAAAAAATTTATTTTGAATTTGTTCTTTCAAAATATATTTTCTAATTTCATATTTTTAATTCCAAAATGAAAAAAAAATTTGAAATTCGAAAGTTCAGTTTTTGAGGTAAAAAATTATCATATGAGAAATTGACTTTTATCACCTAAAGTAAAAATTAAAGTCAAAATAGAACTCAATTTCTTTATGCACCTCCATATCTTTGTACTTTCATATTTTCTTTTCATTTTAAGAATACTCTTTTTTGTATGATGGAGAGGGTGATATCTTCTTCTTCATTTTCAAGTGGTGGTGGTTGTTTGTGGTGACTAGTGGTGATTGTGTTTTTGTTCACTTATTTTTTTTTATCTTTTTGGAAGCCACAAAATTTAGAAAAAAAAAATCAATTATATGCAAAAATGGAGTACAAAACTAAAAAAACAATTATCTCTAGGGAACATCAAATGTAACGAATCTTTTCATCAACCCTCACACATGCTCATGTTAAAGGTACACATACATAACCTTATGTATATTCTCTATCGTACTCTATGTATATATAAGTGAGTAGAGTACTCTTTTAATCATATGCAATAACATTAGTTTTGTATGAAAACCTTCTCTCTTCTCTCTCATCTTTATCACATGGTATCATGAGCTACAAAGTTTGTTTGTTCTTCGTTTTTCTTTCATGGCTTCTGCCACTTCCTCTCCACCATCATCTTCTTCCACCCAAGCCCTTTCCACCAAGAGCTCCTCCTCTCTCTGCATCCTTTTACTACTCCTATTCCGCTAAAACTGGATGACGAAAATTTTCTATTGTGGAAACAACAGGTTCTTGCCACTATTGATGGTTTGTTGCTTTCTTCGTTTCTTGATGGGACTAACGTTCCTCCTTGTTGTCTTTCTGTTGCCAATGGTATTGTCAATGACAATCCCTCCTTCATCTTTTACAAATACCAAGATAATTTGGTGGTTGCATAGCTTTTGGCCATGACCACTCTGCTTTTTAACCCAAATGGTGGGTCTTAGCTCTACAACTTAGATCTGGAATACTTTACACACGTATTTTTCATCACATACTCGTGCCTAGATAAAGAAATTGAAACCTCTTTTAAAGAATCCAAAGAAATATCATTCTATCTTCACATATGTTTTGGATATCAAACGCATGGTGGGTGCGCTTGCTGCTGTAGGTGCTCCTATATCTGTTGAGGATCATATCGAAACCATCTTTGATGTTCTTCCACCTAACTTTGATCCTTTTTTTGCCTCCATTTTGTCTAAAACCGATCCTTATAAGGTTGTAGAGATAGAAGCTCTTCTTCTTGTGCAAGAAGAACGTCTTGAACGTCATCATCAACTCGATCCTCTCAGTTTTCCTGCAACTGCCGCTCTCACATCTTGGATGCCTCCACATCCCACCAATGAAAAAGTCAATCCCAGGTTCCATGGTACTCGTGCTGGTTGTGGGTTTTCTTGCTCACAAAATTTTTCCCGTTATTCTCGTATCTTTCGTTCCCAAGCCCGTGGTTCTTCGAATTCTTGGAATTCTTCCAGACCAACATGTCAAGTTTGCATCAAATATGGTCATGTTGCTTTTCAGTGTTGGCACTAGTATGAACATAAACCCAATCCACCTCCTCATGCTAATATTTCTTAGCTTTCGATCTCAGATACAGAACCCAGCGATGCATCCCTTTTGGGAATTCATTCCACTACTAAGGATCCGCTTTGGTATCCAGACAGCGATGCTACGCATCATGTAACAAAAGATCTCATTGTCTACTCAACCAAGCACCCATATCAAGGCACTAAAATTATTAAAATGGGTAATGGTTCAGGTTTGTCTATTGCTAATATTGGATCTGCAATTTTTCATTCTTCTCTCACTAATAAACCATTAATCTTGAGCAATCTTTTACATGTCCCTTTGATAACCAAAAACTTACTCATTGTTTCTAAGTTTGCTCGTGATAATCGTGTATATTTTCAATTTCATGTTAACCATTGTTGTGTTGTTGATCAGGCTACGAACAAAGTTCTTCTTTGTGGCATTCTTAAGGATGGTCGATACACTTTTCCAACCATGCACACTCCCCATATGTCCTCTGTTTTTCATGCTTCTTTTGTAAGTAATAAACCCATGACCAATGTTTGCATTAACACTTTGGTCACTATCATTCTGGCACTTTAAAACAAATTTTACAAAATTCTAATATATGTTGTTTTGCTGGTATAAAATTATGCTATGCTTGTATGCTTGGTAAAAATCAACAGTTCCCTTTTAGTTCTTTTATTACCATTTACTCTCATCCATTGGAACTTGTCTTTGTTGATGTATGGGCAACTGCTCCTATACCTGCTTCAAATGGTGCAAGGTACTACATCTTTTTTCTTGATGCTTACACAAAATATACATGGATATACATTCTTCATACTAAATCTCAGGTTTCTTCTGTGTTTAAAAAGTTCAAAATCTTTGTTAAAAACCAAATAAATTATAAATTTTGCTCTATTCAAACGGATAACGCCAAAGAATTTATTTGCCTTAAACCTTTTCTTGAACATTATGGCATTCAACATAGACTTACATGTCCTTACACCCATGAGCAAAATGGCTCTGTTGAACGAAAGCACAAGCATATTATTGATATGGGCCAAACGCTTTTTGCAACTGCTTCTCCTCCTTCTTCTATCAAGGAAGCCATTGTTTCTCATGTGTGGTCCCAAGCAATGACTGATGACTATCAAGCCTTTCTAAAAAACAAGACGTGGACTCTCACTTCCCTCCCTTCCAATCCCTTTCTTGTTGGTTGCAAATAGATATTTAAAACCAAGTTGCATGCAAATTGCTATTTTCAACGTTGCAAGGCACGCTTAGTTGTCAAAGGCTTCAATCAGACTGAGGGACTTGACTACACTAAAACCTTTAGTCCTGTAGTCAAACACACCACAATTCGTATTGTTCTTTCGCACGCCGTTGCAAATAACTGGACTATTCGTCAAGTGGACATTGATAATGCTTTCCTCCATGGTTATCTCACTGAATGTGTTTATATGCAGCAACCACTAGGGTTCATTTCACATTATCCAACTCTCGTAGGTAAGGTACACAAGGCTATCCATGGCCTCAAGCAAGCACTAGGTCTTGGTTTTCTAAACTTAGCACAACTTTACATGATCTTGGTTTTTGTTCTACTATAAGTGATACCTCTGTGTTTACTAAATTTACTTCGTCTTACACTATGTTCGTTCTAGTTTATGTTGATGATATAATCATCACTACATCTTCACCTATTGAAGTTACTAATCTCATTACCACTTTGAGTTCTTCTTTTGCGTTAAAAGATTTGGTAATCTTCACCATTTTCTAGGAATTCAAGTTTCTCGAACATCTGCTGGTGACATGCATCTCTCTCAGAAACAATACATACATGAGTTATTACAGAAGACAACTATGCTACATGCTAAACCACAACCCACTCTTATGACATCCTTTTCTCGTCTCCAACAAAATTTCTCTGAACCTTTTCATGATCCTTCCCTATATCGGTAAGTTGTTGGTGCACTTCAATATCTTCTTATAACTAGGCCACATCTTTCTTACTCTATTAATCATGTTTGTCAATTTATGCATAATCTGAAGCTCCACCATTGGCAAACTATGAAGAGAATTCTACGCTATCTTGGTGGCACTATTACACATGGGTTGCTCCTTCTCCGCAACTCGACGACCTCTCTCATTGGCTTTGCAAATGCAGATTGGGGTGTCGACGTTGATGACCGCAAATCCACTACTGGATATTATATTTACATGGGATCTAATATTGTTTCTTGGACATCCCACAAGCACAAAACGGTTTCCAGAAGTAGTACGGAAGCATAATACCGCACAGTTGCAGCATTCCTTGCTAAAACTGTGTGGATTCAATCTCTTCTCTTTAAGCTACGCATTCAAGTTCCAAAACCAAAGCTTTATTATGATAATCTTGGCTTTGTTCTTCTAAGTGTGAATCCAGTTATGCACTCAAAAACAAAACACTTTGAATTGGACTTACACTTTGTTCGTGATCACGTTCATAATGAGAAAATACAACTTCTTCATCTTCCTGCACGGTTTCAAGTTGTTGATCCTCTTACCAAGCCTGTCTCTGGCCTATTGTTTCTTCATGTACGAGATAAACTCATGATTATCGCTAATCCAACCATAAGTTTAAGGGAGGGTGTTAAGGGCACCCATACGTAACTTTATGTATATTCTCTATGATACTTTGTGTATATATAGGTGAGTAGAGTACTCTGTTAATCATATGCAATAACATCAGTTTTATATGAAAACTTTTTCTCTTCTTTGTCATCTTTATCACAACTTAAATGATGGTATAGTTCTCTCAAACATTGTGACTAGAAAAAGTGAAAAAGGACATATGTGATTGGAAAGAAAATATGACGTGTAGGGGTGCAGTTTGAGTCATTTAAAAACATAGATTATGTTTCATTTTAGGTTATTTAAATTTTTTAAAAAGATTAAAACCAACTTTTCACACTTGATATGGAAGTAGAGCGGAAAGTATTGAGATAGAAGGAGAATTTACCAAATACCATTTTATAAGTTGATCCATATTTTACCCAAAGTAACAATAAAAATAGACTTTTTATTGTAATTTTTTAGGACAATGACATAAAAAAAGGTTACACAAATTTACATATTTATTACCACCAATTTTTTTCATTAGTCTTTTTACTAATCAATTTTGTCATAATTGGTTTATTTAGCACAAGTGAAATATCAAATATTATTTTGAGAAAAATCCAGAAATATGATCAATATTCACTTGAAAGTTTATCAAATCATCAAAAGAATTATCTTTTATAGAGTGGTGGGAAGAATGTGAAAATAGATGTAAAGAATTTAAGGAGATGAAATGAAAAATATGATTTGAAGAATGATGAAGGAAGGATAGAAAAAAAGGAGAGTTAAATGAACCTAAGAAAAATGAAGAAAATGGAGGCATAAATTATATGGTCTTCATGTGATCAAGTGGCAATATGCACTCAACTCGAGTGTGTTCTCAACTGCATGCTCTCATTTTTATATATACAACATACAAATCTAATAGGTAACCGCCAAAATCAAATCAGATTTTTCCTTCGATTCTTTTCATATATATCATCACAATGCCTCGTGTGTACGCAACATATAGCACACTCAGCATAAAACTACAACTCATATTCACTCATTCTTCTTAATTCAATAACTATTTTCGTATGTTCCAAACACACCAATCTACATCTCTGCATACGCACACACGTCTTTGGTTTCAAGAAAAAATTTAAATATTTTTTCGACATTTTTACAGTATAGGGCACACTTATTATATATCTTTAAGATGTTTGTAATGGTATTCGCATGCTTGCGTAATATTCTTTTATTAATTATATTTTTGGTTTCTATGTAGTACGATAGTATGATTTAGTCCTACAAATTTTAATTGGATTATTTATTTATTGTTTGTTACCCATTTTAGATATGGTAATTTCATAATTAGTTTATCCATCAAATGCGAGTTTAGTTTATAAAGTGTTAGAGATTACACATTTATTATATTAGAGATAATAATATTTCATAGTGTATAAATGAGTATAAACTATTAATTGGTTTTGTAAGATTGAGTTAAAATTAGAGTTCACTCCCTACTCCTTAGGATGATATCAGAATCATTTAGAATTTATCCTACAACTAGATTTGTTGGACTTATCTGATCACTTAGTATTTGACCACTATCAAACTACCCATATGTCCCAGTCAGGACAAGCCATGTCACTGTGACGACCGATCACATTAATACACGTTAAAGACGCTCAATAAATGATAACAATGACAATTATGAAAAGTTCCTACGAATCATAATCATGTCCCACCGAATTCGGTAACATCCACGAGGAATCATCTAACATTCAATTAGTGGAAAATATTGATTTATTAAAGATATTCTTTAAATATACAAATATATCAATATACCTCCATATAAATCAGGATCATCCTAAAAATCAGCTAACACTGATATTTGATACATTCGGTCCATCACTACAAAGGATCCTTGACTAAACACTATAAATAAACCCTCAGTAAAGAAGTAAGGTACACTTTAATCAGTTCTCACTATACACTCTTAACACATAGTACTTACTTCATCGTCGGAGTATCTTTTTCAAGTTACTCCGACCGAATACCAACAATTAAAGGAGACTTAAAGTAAGGAGTAA
This sequence comes from Phaseolus lunatus, assembly GCA_013389735.1. Lineage (NCBI taxonomy): Eukaryota > Viridiplantae > Streptophyta > Magnoliopsida > Fabales > Fabaceae > Phaseolus > Phaseolus lunatus. The sequence goes on along the minus strand of JAAFYQ010000026.1, from coordinate 19,703 downwards.
GGGAGCGACTGACACGTCAAGAATTATACAACGAGTTTGTATATACAACTATACCATAAATACACAGTTTCACGTTTAAGTTGACATATCTCGACGTAAAGGATGTATACAAATTCCGCATCGACTAAAAATAAAAATGTTTTATAGTATATAAATATTTACTAAGAATTGAGAAAGTAAAAGTGTATAATTACATTATATAAGAGGCTAAATTAACACATTGATACATTGAAACTTCAATAAGTAAATTGAGCCAATTATAATTATTGTACATGAGGTACCTTCTTGGTGATGATGCTTTCCAGTTGTCTTGGCAGAGGAACCACCTAAGTTGAATTATACAGTTTTTGATCGCAAACTTCAGAGCATCATGGGCACCATACTAAAATAAGATAACCTAGTTTGTCACAATTGGAAAATGACACGTTTTGAGCATATTTTATTCAACGTAGTGTTCTTCTTTAATCTGATTCTGCATGTTTTGGTGCTTGTTATTTGAATATCATATCGATGATGTTATTAATGCGCATGAATCATAGAAGGCTATTGCTCCACTAATATTAAATTATTTGTATAACAGTGGCATTATCACATGACTGATAAAAACAAACTAATTAAAAAGCGAGTTTATTTTTAGTTTAATAATTCACAAATTCAGCTTATAGAATAATATTACTAGTTGGAAATCACAACTAAAAATATAATTAAATTAATATATCTATATATAAAGTATTTTAAATAAATGACAATATACTATGTAATTTTTAAAACAATTTCAATTATTATTGAAGGGTTTATTCCTAAATCAAGAGATGGAAGCACAATATTTACAACAAATTAGAGTTTAGTAATATGAAAATGAATATACACGAGTGACCACTACTAGCAAATAAAAACATACAAGATTTAAGGATAGAGGAAGATATGCATTTTTAGGTGAACGAAAAGGTGGTTATGGAAATGTGTGTGGATAATGATGCTGCAGTGGTGGAATCCAAAAATGGTTTGATAATAGATTTGCACTAAAAAAATCAATTTTTCTTATGGAAGAAATCTATAGCTAATTTTTCAAGTCCGTGGCAATTGTAAACAAAAATATTGACGGACTACAAACAAAATTAAATTTATATATTAAATGGGGTGTAGGTACATTTATATATGATAAAGTTATCCATGGACTAATCTATATCCATATATATAAAAATTCCCCTCTTAATTATCATATTATTTTATTCCAATTTTATCCTTATATTTATATTTTATTTTTTAAAAATATATAATGGATATATTTGTCATTTTGTGACTTCTTTATTTTAAAACTAAATTTTAAACTTAATACACTACAAGAAATCCCGTGTGTAAATAATAGACAAAACAAAATCTGAAGCAGGGGGGAAGCGAAACCAAGGGGGCAGGAAGAAAAGAAACCGGAACCACGACACCAGACAAAGGCGGGGACAAGAGGAGAAGGGGGAGGAAGAGGAGGAAGAGGGAAGAGGAGGAAGAGGGAAGAGGAGGAAGAGGGAAGAGGAGGAAGAGGGAAGAGGAGGAAGAGGGAAGAGGAGGAAGAGGGAAGAGGAGGAAGAGGGAAGAGGAGGAAGAGGAAGAGGAGGAAGAGGAAGAGGAGGAAGAGGGAAGAGGAGGAAGAGGGAAGAGGAGGAAGAGGGAAGAGGAGGAAGAGGGAAGAGGAGGAAGAGGGAAGAGGAGGAAGAGGGAAGAGGAGGAAGAGGAAGAGGAGGAAGAGGGAAGAGGAGGAAGAGGGAAGAGGAGAAGAGGGAAGAGGAGGAAGAGGGAAGAGGAGGAAGAGGGAAGAGGAGGAAGAGGGAAAGGAGGAAGAGGGAAGAGGAGGAAGAGGGAAGAGGAGGAAGAGGGAAGAGGAGGAAGAGGGAAGAGGAGGGAAGAGGGAAGGGAGGAGGAAGAGGGAAGAGGAGGAAGAGGGAAGAGGAGGAAGAGGGAAGAGGAGGAAGAGGGAAGAGGAGGAAGAGGGAAGAGGAGGAAGAGGGAAGAGGAGGAAGAGGAGGAAGAGGGAAGAGGAGGGACGAGGAAGAGGAGGAAGAGGGAAGAGGAGGGACGAGGAAGAGGAGGAAGAGGGAAGAGGAGGGACGAGGAAGAGGAGGAAGAGGGAAGAGGAGGGACGAGGAAGAGAGAGGAAGAGGGAAGAGAGGGAGGAAGAGGAGGAAGAGGGAAGAGGAGAGAGGAGGAAGAGGAAGAGGAGGAGGAGGAAGAGGAGGAAGAGGGAAGAGGAGGGAGGAGGAAGAGGAAGAGAAGAGAAGAGGAAGAACCAAAGAAGAAGAGGAAAAGAAGAGAAGAGGAGAAGAGAAAGAGAAAGAGGAGAGGGAGAGAAGAGGAAGAAGAGGAAGAGAATATTAGATAAGGAAGAGAGGGGTGAAGAGAGAAAGAGGAAGAGGAAGAGGAGAGGAAGAGGAAGAGTTTAGTAGAATAAGAGAAGATGAATAGGAAGGATCTTCCTAATTATTAATATTAATAATATAATTTATGTCTGAAGAGAACTTAATAGAATTTATATTAGTAACATTAATATTCTAATTTATATTTAACATTAAGATTAATAGAATTTATATTATTAACATTAATATTAATATAATTATAGATTTTAACATTAATATTAATATAATTTATATTATTAACATTAATATATCTATTATAACTAATAATAAGTATAATAAAAATCGTATGACAGAAGAACTTGTCTTCATGTACCCGGTGAATATAACCAAACGATAATAATGACTGTGATGGCATGTTCATTTATCATGGGTCTGAGCTTGGGCATGGGAAACTTCCACTAATGGAAACAAACTACGAATGTTGTCGATATAACTACCCAAACTAGCATTGTGGGAGGAAGTGTTCTACGAGTGTTGTACTATTTGTCTATTACAGTAGTTTATTAATCTTACATTGTATACTTTTTTGTATCTCTTAATTCATAACATTTTAGTTATGAGACCGGTTTTTTCAACACATGAAAGTGTAGTCGTCAGGTGCAGCTTCTTCCTTCTTATTTTTTTTTTCTTTTTTTAATTTCATGAAAAGAAATCAATAAATTATCTATTTCTATTTTATAACATTTAATTTATTATTGAGTTATTCCATCATTATAAATTTATAATTAATTTTAATAAGTACATATTGTTGATAGGTGCTAAGTTTTTGGGATTTTCTGCAATGGCTTTGGATCAATGATTAGGTGAGAAAGTTTGGTGTTTTTGGTATGTTCAGGGAGCATCTCTCCAAGGTTTATTTGTTTTCAAAGAACAAAATATTGGTTGTTTTCTAATGATTATGTGGGTTTTATTATTTGATGACTGGGAAGGTTTTATCGTCTAATGAGGGGTCTAGCCTATACTCAAGACTAAAAAAGGTATTGATATAAGTTCTTCGGAAGAAGAATTTGTTGAATACCTTCCTGAGCAACATAATGAGATCGAGTTCGTTTTCTGATCATTAGTTTAATATCATCTACAATTTCTTTCTTTATATCTGTAATATATTTTTCCCACTTTTCTTTTTCAACTACCACGGTGAAGTCCAAATCAATCGCATACCATCTTAACAACCTACTTTTTCAAAGGTTATTTCGTTGTCCCATTTTTGTTTTTCTTCCTTTTCTTCTTCTTTGGACAATTCATTAACTACTATGAATTTGCATATACATTATGTGGACGTATACTATATTTAATTATTTTGGGAGAGAAGAATATTCTAAAAATTTTGGGAGAGAATAATGTTTTTTTCATCATACTCCAATTCAAATTTGAACAGTAAAATTAGTATGTAAAATGTTTCAATTTTTTTTTATTTTATGAATTATCTTATTTTGGTTTATAGTTTTCTTTATAAAGATATGATTTTCTTTTTATGTTGTAGAACATAATTTAATGGGAAGTCTTTTAATATTATTGTGTAAACCAGAATAAACATAATTTTACTAAATTTAATGCGTTTTGATAATTTTCAATCATTATACATTTAAAAAAAATATTTTTATGACATAAATTTCACAATCTATGTTAAAACAATATATATATATATATATATATATATATTATCGTCAATATATTTTATTTAAAAAAAGTTAAATATTACTATAATCACTAAAAAAGTTATATTAATTACCTAAGTTTCTTTTAGTTTAAAATACTAATTAAGATAAATAAAATAATAAAATATTTAAATTAAAATGAATTTTTTTAGTTGTAAAATTTAATCAAGTTATTTCTCCATTTTTTTTCTACTTCATCATATGTTACAATAATAAAAAATAAAAAATACGATCATATGTTACAATAATAAAAAATAAAAAATACAGATACATAGACACGAAAACAACTGTGTTCCAATTAGTAATAGATAATAGCCAAACGTATTATCTATAACAAAATGACATATGTATATATATGTTTATCTATTGATAAAAAAAATCTATGAATTATCGATAAATGTAATTGTCAGTAAATTTATATATAAAATAATTCGTATAATTATCGATATTGTAGTTGTTACTAAATTTTTATATAAAAAAATTCGCATGTAATTAATGTGAAAGAAATTGTTTTTCAATTAAAAAGAAATTGTAAATTCGTATGTAAATTTATATGTAAGTAATTTGTTGCAAAAATTTTCATAAATAATTCTATTGAAAATTTATCTTTTTATAAAAATATATTTGGTATCTAAATTTATTTGTACTCCTATAACTTCTTATAATTGAAATAAAGTTTAAATTTAAAATTTTATCAAGACATCATCAATTTTATCAATAAATTTATTTTTAACGCATAACTAGATCGAATAGAGTTCGTGCACATAAAATAATTCAATTAAGTTCAAATAACACATAATTTCACTTAAGTTCTTACAACAAATAATCCAAAATTAAATTATAATTTATAATTAAAATTAAGAACTAACAACATATAATTTAAAACAAAGTGTTAACAACACATAATCCAAAATAAAATTCTAAGAATATAATGCAAATCAAGTTTTAACAACATAATCTAAATCAAGTGCATATATATATATATATATATATATATATATATATAAAATACAAAATCAAATTATAATAACATGTAATCTAAAACCAAATACTAACAAATGAAACTCCAAAATAAATTTATTGTGTACATTATTTCAACTTTGCAGCTTCGTTAAAACAAAGTCAACCACTCACCAACATTACATTCATATAATAATTGTGTCCAATAACACAAACACAGACTAAATATATTTTAAAGAATGGAATGTAATTGAAAATGTTTAGCTTATTTGAAACTATTCAAAACTCAAGAGATAATTTAAATTATAAGAAAATTATGATTAGGAATAAGTTGTGTGTTATCTGTAACCAATACTGTTATGGTTCAAGAGGAAGCAACATAAGATCATGATGAAACACCAATGAGCAACCTAATAGTAAGGAGCAAGTCCAAAAGACAAAGCGCCAAGCCTAAGTATTTTGATCATTATGACTGTACTGTTTAAGGCAAAAGAAAGTAATGGTTGAGAATCTGAATTGGAATAGAGGGCAGAATAGTATTTTCTCAAGTTGTTAGGATTCCATAGATTTCTTTTTCTGTTGAGGCATATCCTTGTTCTGTTTTGTTTTTTTTTTTTTTTGTATTGGTATTTGTTGTTTTGACTATTTTTTAGCTATATGTATGGAAACTTGAGAGTAATTGGATGAGAAGAATTATTCACTATTTTATTATCTTTTGGAGGAAGCCTAACCTATAAAATAGGCATTGCATTTTGGTGCTTTTATTGAGAGACAAACATTGAGAGACGCCATGCTTGTGTCAAAGAGTGAAGAAAAAATAGATTCTATTATGCAATTATTAGAGAGCCAGAAAACCTTCCAAGAAGTAATGAATATTCGCATGACCAATTTGAAAACTCGGATGGCACTTTAGATTTGGAACTCGAGAAACCGTGACGAACGATTCCACCCTTCAGTCTTTTACTCGAACGTCCTTGAAACTGGATATGCCCTGTTTTGATGGGTTTGAACCATTAGCATGGATTTTCAAAATCAAACAGCTCTTTGACTACCACCGCACTCTAGAAGACCAAAGGCTTCAATTGGCTTATTTTTCCATGGAAGGAGCATCTCTCGCTTCGTTCCAGTGGATGTATGACAACAACCTAATCTCAACTTGGAAAATTTTCCTACATGCCTTAGAGGTTCGTTTCGCACCATCACACTATGAAGACCCTAAAGGAGCCCTCTTCAAACTATGTCATACCTCAACCATGCGAGAATATTAGAATCAGTTTGAATTGCTAGCAAATCGTATCGTGGGACTACCTCCTCCTTTCTTCCTCAATTGCTTCGTTTCAGGTCTTAAGCTGAAAATTCGAAGAGAGATGCAGGCTTTTCAACCGATCTCACTATCCCAAGCTGCAAGCTTAGCAAAACTACAAGAAGAAAAATTTGTAGAAGCTTCCACGCCCAATTGTTCCGTTCGACCTTCTCCCTCCATTACAAAAACCTTGATGTTCGTTAATACACTTTCTACCAACACACAAACAACGAGCCCTTCTTTTCAAAAAACCAAATCAGACCCTAATCTGCTTGCCATCAAACGATTGTCCCCAGCAGAGCTCCAAAGCCGTCGTGAAAAGAACCTGTGTTATTGCTATCGGCCGAGTCACAAATGCAAGCGGGAGTTCATGTTGTTGATAACGGAACCCAATGACTCCGAAACTAATGGGATTGATGTGAGCAACCTCCTTCATATAGAGGACCCGACACCTAATGAACCTGATCCGACCAACCTGCCGGATACAAACTCGACCCAAATCAATTTACATACATTGATGGGCCAAGTAATTCTGCAGACCCTTAAAGTTTTGGGCCATGTCAACAGTTCATCAGTTGCGACACTAATAGATAGTAGGAGCACCCATAATTTCATCTAATATCACACAGCCAAATTATTGGGTCTTCAAGTTGCCTTAGCTGAAAATTTTCATGTTTTGGTGGGTAATGGAGAGGAGCTATCATGTTCATCTGTTTGCAAGCAGGTACCACTATAGTTAGGCCCTCACACTTTTCCTATGGATTTGTATACGTTGCCATTGAGTGGGGTCGAGATTGTATTAGGAGTACAATGGTTGACAATGTTAGGACCATTGTTGATTGACTATGAGCAATTGACAATGAAGTTCATTAAAGAAGGGAAATTAGTTGATCAACTCAAAGGCCAACACTAAACAACACCTCAAGAAGCTATTTTACATCAGATCAAGAGGATGATTGCTACCAATGTCATAGCAGAATATTTCAGGTTACAGTTGCTTCCTTCCATAGAAGAGCTCCCTAAACCTTCACCGAGACCGAAAATTGAGGGAATACTGAGTAAATACACCCAATTATTTGAGGAACCACAGGTCCTTCCTCCTATTCGAGCGACTAATCATCACATTCCCCTCTTGGAAGGGTCGAATCCAGTGAATGTCAGACCCTACAGATATCCACAGTTTCAGAAATACGAGATTGAGCGTCAGATCAAAGAAATGATGGATGAGGGAATTATACAACAAAGTAACAGTGCCTTATCATCTCCAATGTTGTTAGTATGAAAGAAATATGGATCATGGCAGCTTTGTGTTGATTATAGGGCTCTCAACGCGATTACTATAAAAGATCGGTTTCCCATCCCATCAATTGAAGAGTTGATTGACGAACTCCATGGTACACAATGGTTTTCATAGTTGGATTTACGCTCCGGGTACCACCAGATAACAGGTGACACTCCAAAAACTGCTTTTCGTACACATGAAGGTCATTGCGAATTTTTAGTGATGCCCTTTGGGTTGTGCAACGCACCTACTTCGTTTCAGTTAACTATGAATATATTGTTTCAACCTTATTTGCGTAAGTTTGTTATAGTATTCTTTGATTACATACTAGTGTATAGTAAGTCATTAGAAGACCATATATCTCATTTGGATATTGTTATTCAGTGTCTTGTGACTAATCAATTTTTTCTTAAGAGGAATAAGTGCTTGTTTGCCGAGGAATCAATAGAGTACTTGGGTCATATAATATCCAGAGATGGTGTTGGCCCAGATCCTGAGAAAATTCATGCAATGATTGTTTGGTAGACACCTGCCACCATTAAGCAATTGCGCAAATTTTTGGGACTGACAGGATTCTATCGGAAGTTTGTTCAGCATTATACTTCTATAGCTGCTCCTCTCACCAACCTGCTGAAGAGAGACTCATTTACTTGGTCTAAAGAAGCACAATAATCATTTGAGCAGCTAAAGGATGCTATGAAAAATACTCTCGTGTTGATGTTGCCTAACTTCCAAGAGGATTTCATAATAGAAACAGATGCATTGGGGCAAGGGATGGGAGTAGTTTTGATGCAGAATAACCATCCAATTTGTTATTTCAGTAAAAAAATTCTGCCCAAAGCTTCTTTCAGCTTCTACGTATGTCAAAGAGTTGCATGCAATCACCGAAGCTATCAAAGAATGGCGTACTTATCTCCTGGGCAGAAAATTCATCATTCATGTAAATCAACAAAGTCTTCGGGAATTGATGATGCAAATGGTGCAAACTCCTAAACAACAATATTATTTGTCCAAGTTGCTTGGATACACTCATGAAATTATGTATAAACCAGGAGCAGCTAACAAGGTAGCGGATGCCTTGAGCAAGATAAACGAGAGTTCATCACAAATGATGGGGTTGACTGTGCCACAATGTGATTTGGTATCAAAGATACAAGAGAACTATAATGCAGATCCATAACTCAAACAGTTGTACCAAAAAGTGCTTGGCTGCCCAGAGGAACATCCAAGATTTAAAATTGTTAAAGGAATTATCCTTTATCATGACAAGATTTACATTCCTTGCTAATCCCTTCTTAAGTAAGTCCTTTTGCAGGAATTTCATGCCACACCAATGGCTGGTCATGCTGGAAAACATAGAACTTATGGGCAATTGAGTGACAATTTCTTTTGGAAAGGAATGAAAAAAGACGTGGTTGGATTTGTTAAAGGTTATGTCATATGTCAGCAAATCAAATCACCTACACAACTACCTTATGGGTTATTACAACCAATTTCTCCTCCCACTTCAATTTGGGAAGATATATCCCTTGACTTGTTAACAGGGCTCTCTTCTTACCAAAATTACTCTGTGATTCTAGTTGTTGTTGACAGATTTTCAAAGGCAGCTCATTTTGGCATGCTTCCAACAAACTTTTCAGCTGTTAAGGTTGCTGAAACTATTTGCTTCCATGGTGTGCAAATTACATGGTATGCCTAAAAGTATAATATCTGATAGAGACCCTGTCTTTATGAGTAATTTATGGAAAGAACTCTTTTGAATGAGTGGCACACAATTGAGAATGTCCTCAACTTATAATTCGCAAAGCAATGGGCAAAGAAAAGCAGTTTTAACAAAATGTTGGAGCAGTATTTGAGAGCCTTGGTCCATGCTGAAACAAAGCTATGGGGAAAATATTTACACTGGGCAGAGTGGCACTACAACTCAGCCAAACATTCCTCCACTAGGATCTTATGAGATTGTTTACAATCAACCACCACCTTCGCTACCCCAATAAGTCATAGAAACTAGTCGCAATGAGGCTGTGAATGCAGATCTTACAAAGCGGCAGGAGTTACTTGAAAAGCTACGTTCCAAATTACTCAAAGCACAATCTATCATGAAGTATTCTGTTGATAAGAAGAGACTGCCTCACCCTTTCAAAGTGGGTGATCAAGTGCTTGTTACGTTGCGACCATACCGATAGGTGACTGCAAGAAACTATCAATTCTCAAAGCTTGCCCAACGATTTTATGGTCCTTTTGGCATTGTCAAACAAATTGAGGAAGTGGCCTTTGAATTGGAATTACCTCCAGGAGTTCAAATTCATCCTGTTTTTCATCTTTCAAAGCTGAAACTATTCCATAATCAAGATAAGACACCTTAATTGGAACTCCCTTCAACAGTTTTCAATAATCAACCTAAAGTGCAACCCCTTGCTATACTTGATTGGCGAATTTCTACAAATTTTGATGCAATAGAAGCACATTAATTCAGTGGTAAGGTTTGTACCCTAAAGACGCCACTTGGGAGAACCTTGACAACTTGCTTAAGGACTATCCAACAGTGCACCTTGAGGAGGACAAGGTGTTTGTTGAAGAGGAAGGGGATGTTATGGCTCAAGAGGAGGCAACCGAAGATCATGATGAAACACCAAAGAGCAACCCAATAGCAGGAGTAGACCAAAAGACAAAGCACCAAGCCTACGTATTTTTATAATTATGACTGCACTGTTAAAGGCAAAAGAAAGTAATAGTTGAGAATCTGAATTGGAACAAAGGGCAGAATAGTATTCTCCCAAGTTGTTAGGATTTCATAAATTTATTTTTCTGTTGAGGCATATCCTTGTTCTGTTTTGTTATATTGGTATTTAATGTTTTGACTGTTTTTTAGCTATATGTATGGAAACTTGACAGTAATTGAAAGAGGAGAATTATTCAATATTTTATTATTTTTTTGAGGAAGCCTAATCTATAGAAATTTATAAAATAGAAATTGCAAATACAATGAAACAACTAATCACATCTCTTTTACAATCAAAGCCTAGAAAGTATGGAACTTGGACATGATGAATAAGTTTTATATGTTTGGATTTATATAGTTCGATTGGCCTAAACTCAAACATTTATTTTTCAAGATCAAAATTTATATGTTTCAAAATATAAATTACGACAACATTATCAAATAAAACACGACCGTGGAAATTTGTCTATAATACCATCAATTCATTATTGATAATATTTTTTATTCAATACATATTTTAACGAATTACAAAATATCAACAATTGAGTACATTTTATTTAACTATCTGTTACAAAATAAGCTAATTTAAACTAACTTAATTACTCACAATTTGATAATATATTAAAAATATTCATATTTCAAATTTAATAAGCGCATGCTTAATTTTACCTTACTCAGAATATCATGTGAATTTTATTAAAGTTTAACATACATCATTTAAAGGATGCGATTCTGAGTTATATATTTTACTCGTTAAGCTCAATTTTTATAAGCAGTTAAATTTTAAAAACATTACTTTTAAAACTCAATAATTGAAAATCATAAAAGACATTTTCAAATAAACTAATTGAAAAGTATATTAATTTATATATATATATTAATTAGTCTCTGCCATCAAATAGATCCGTCCCCGGGTACGGCCTCTTCTTTAATAATTTAACAGCTGACCATTTTATTAACATTATCCTCTCTTTTGCCTCACATTCTGCCACTGCCATCACACAGTGGATGGAATTTCTTTGTTTCCAGTAAGTAAGCATATGCTATACCCCAACCATGCAAAAAAGAATAAACTGTCAATCCTAAATATTTTAGTACTTTAAATTTCGTCTTTAGAAAAATAAAACTAATAATTTTGTAGTACCAATTGTTACATCTTCAAGTGCACTCATCTAGATAGAAAAAGGGAATTTTTATGGAAGGGCTCAATCTTTGCTTTTTTTTTAAAGTAAAAATAAGGTTGTTTTTTTAAAAATTATTGATTTAGAAAATTTTTTCAATCTCTCATAACTTTATTATGAGTGAAGGTAAATTCGTGTCAAAATATCAAAAATTTTAGTATTATTAATTTAAATTAAAGTTATGTCATTTTGATACAATTCACCTTAACATATATTTTACTTTAACACGATTTTTTTAATAATAAATTTATATTACATTAACACGATTAAAGTAATCTCATTTTAATTATAAATAAAAAATCATCTCCTACTTAAAGAAAAACAAGAAAAACATGTGTGAATGCTTTTTTTATATTTGGAAGTATTGATAATGCATATTTGTAACATATATTTTACTTTAACACGATTTTTAATAATAAAGTTATATTACGTTAACACGATTAAAAGTAACTTCATTTTAATTATAAATAAAAAAAATCATCTCCTACTTAAAGAAAAAACATGTGTGAATGCTTTTTTATATTTGGAAGTGTTGATAATGCATATTTGTAAGTCATGTGATGTTAAATAATAAAAAATTATTCTAGCATTATCCTGACTTTAACAAGATATAATGACTAAACAAACAGTTGAGTTGAACTTCATTTCATTATAACAGGAAGAACTTTAAATAAAGAACAAATACGAAGTAAATCATTTATGTATGTAAAAATTCATGCATATATTAATTCTTTTAGTTTAAATGATTTTATAAGTCTTCGAGTTATTTGATAATTTCTAATTAAGTCTTTGAACAAGTTTTTTTAAAAATTATTTATCAACAATAAAAACTAATTTAGATATCAATAATTTTTTTAGTTTTAAAATAGTATTTAATTTAATCAATATAACAATTAATTTTGTTTCTCTAAAATTAGTTTCTATTTAATGATTTTTTTATAGTGTTTAAATTTTTATAAATATTATCTATTTTACTTAGTCTCATTGCTTTTAAATCTTTTATATTTTTGAGTTATTTAGTCATTTTTTATTAACTAATTAATTTTTTTAACAAATGATCTTGTGATCTTACAAAAAATCAAGTTCTTCCTCTTATATTTTTTCCTTAACTTTTAGGCTTAATCATTAATCTTTTTCACCTAAAATAGGAAATACTTAAGTGACATGTTATATTGTTCAAACTAAAGTGATATGTTATATTGTTCAAACTAAGTTATAACTTGAAAACACTCATGTATATATTATAATGTTATTATATCTTTTCAGTGTATTTGAATTGGGAAGGGAATGTTTGAAGATTTGAAGACATAGATGTGTGAGGATTTGAGAAAAAAGTGTGAAGTAAATAATGCTTTATTTGGATGAGGGAGTCAATTTTAGTAGATTTGAGTGAAAAATGTGAAGAAAGTGAAGTAGTTTGGATTAAGATAAATAGAGTGGAAATGTAAGGAAAATTTATGAAAATTTGTGAGTGATGCGATTGGTGTAATTGAAATTTTAATTTTTTTTAAATTGATAAAAATATTTTTCTTTAAAATTAATGTTTTTTTTAAATGTAAACAAAATTAAAATAAATTTTAAATTAAAATAAATAAATTATTATAAATTTTAATATATAAAAATTTATATTTTAAGATGATAATAGATTAATTTATTTTTTAATATCAAATAAAAAAATTTATTTCAATATATTATTAAAATAATATATTAATATTTATTTCTTATTTTAATATTTATTTTAATTATTTATTTACAAAATATAATCATTAATAAAATTAAATCATATTATGAAAGATTAATTTATTAAAAATAGATTGTAAGTGTGTTTAGATTGAAGTATATTAGACTAGATGTGTAAGAAAAATTGATTGGAGTTTATAAGTGATGCGATGGTTGTGAGGGAATTCTAATTTTAAGGTGTTAATATAAATTTATAAATTTACCCTTATAATTAAAAATTTATAAATAATGAAATATGAGGAATTTTTATGTATATTTAAGTTAATTAAAATTTCCCAAATTATTTTTGGTACCGTTAAATTAATATTTTTAAAAATAATACGGGCTAGTTAACACTATTGCAACATGAAAATTTGTCATAAAAATAATACACAAAATTATATTCCTATAAACATAATTTAAAAAAAATATTTATTTATTTGTGAATTTTAATTGTTTGTTAAAACATTATTTTCGAAACTGTGTTCGAACTGACTGTGAAATAAAATCCATATTATGTCAATTTCAGAAAATAGAAATGTATCAAAAAAATAATTGTGAATCATTAAAATAAAATTTTAACTTTTCATAATTGTAAAAAAAATTATGTGAAAATTATCAATATATGTAAATATTTTAAATTTTGAAATTCAGATAAATATATTGAATATTCATAATTTTTTAAAATATAATTATTAAATTAATTTGTATTGAATTTAAATAATATTATTAATGGTAAGTACACCCAACAACTACTAACAACACCTTAACAACTATTAAGCACACCAACCTGTAGGTACTAACCACACCTTAGCAGCAACTAAGCACACCACCACAGAGGTATAGAGAGCAAAAACTAGAACACATAATCGATTACCATAGCAGGATAATTGATTATCCCTAATTTGTATACACATAATCAATTATGTGAGTAGTTATAATTTAAACATAATTGATTATCCCTAATTTTTTATACACATAATCGATTATGTGAGTAATTGTAATTCCAGCATAATCGATTATCTCTACTTTTTTATACACATAATCTATTATGTGAGCAGTTGTAATTTCAACGTAATTGATTATTCCTACTTTTTTCATACACGTAATCGATTATGTGAAATGCACTCTCAGAATTTTTCAAGGCTCATGGTATGGCTCCCTCCACTTAGATTGCATGCACGGATGGATATTGTTGACCTAATTCAACAAGTGTATAAAGTCATAAGTACTAAATTATATTAAAAGACGGATATCAAACCTACAAGGAAAAAATCTATTAAAATCTTAATGTATAGCATTCACTGGATGTTGAAATGTGTGCATTAAATTGATTCAAGGTATATGAGTATTTTTTAAATAAAATTTGTTTGTAATTTAAATAAAAACAGAGTAAATGATTATGAAAAGTTGATTGATAGAATTGGGATTGAAATTAATCTTTCTCACTCGTTTGTATTTTGATAAATAAAAACATACTAAATTTATTAACTTAATTGATATTGATGCAAAAAAAAAGTCATTCATATTGATTCCTCTCATGAAATTATTAAGATAATCTCCTAAACATTAATTCCTCAATTGTTTAGCAAAAGTTCTTATCATTAAGAAAAGATGTTATAAAGTAATTGATATATAATAATCTATTCCTAGGATTAAAACACATTAAGTATTTTCATTTAAGTCAGATCATCAGAAATACTTCACAGTCAATTCCAAAGATCTAAATCAAGAATAAAAATTCAAGCTTTAAGCATAAAATAAAATAACAATATTGAAAAAGAGCACAATGTTATAGATAAATATCACCTCAATACATAAGAGTTTGAAACGATTACATTCAATCCCAAAAGAAAGGAATAACCACTTGATAAATGTCATACATTAGTAATATTTCATATTAAAATACAAACACTTATGTGTATTTACTAATAAAATAATTATAATTTAACCCCTAATTTATGAATTTAAACTTTTTTACATATTTTGTGATTATAAATGAATAAGAACGGTTTATTTACAAATTTGTGTTAATTTCAAGATTCTATGGGAAAATGGAGATGAAAGGGCTAAAGGAGAATATACAAGATAAAAAGGGAAAATTGGAACGTTCCAACATTCGCCTAAGCCAAAAGCCTTCCAGAGGAACTCGCCTAAGCTAACTCAATCTTGTCCAGGCGAGACCATTCTAGAGAGGTTGGATTTTTTCTCGTCGTCCAACTCGCCCAAGCGAGCCCAATCACACCCAAATGAGAAGTCACTTAGCCTAAGCCCAACTAGGTTAAATATGAGACTTGAGGCACACCCTAGACATCATTGGGAGAATAGAAGGTGATAGAAAATCCTAGAGGAGGCAACCGTCAAGGAGAAATATCCTAAATCTTCTTTTCTTGCTTTCCATGCTTGTAATGACCAATATGAGTGGCCAATTCTACCCTTTGGGATTGGGAGTAATATATTCAAACTTATGTATTGAAAATATATTTAAATATAATATTTTGTTCTTGATTGATGATTGGTATTTTCATTTTATTCGTAAGGCTTGTTTACCATGATTTTGATCCTTAGATTTGACTGAAAAGTACTTCTAAGTTACTGACCTAAATGATAATGCTTAACATATTTGAATGCTAGAAATAGATTTGAAATACTAATTGCTATCAACATCCAATCGTGAGGATAAGAAGTTTTTATAATTATGTGAGGAATCGATATTTAGGAGACTATCTTAAAAATTTTATATGCAAGAAATCGATTTGAATAAATTTTATATGGGCATCAATATCAATCAAATGATAAAAATAAATATTAAATACGAAAGAGTAAGAAGGATGAACCCCAATCTTAATTTTCTCAATTGAATCAACAACTCTTTACTTTGCTTTATTTACATTCTTGAAATCATACACAACAAACATCCTAGAAACCTTTTCTTATTTCCTTCTATTCAATGAATCTTATACTTGATAATTCAATTGTTCCTTGTGTGTTCAATATCCGTCCTTAGGGACAAATTATTACTTCTGACACGGTACACTTGCCGTAAAATAGTCGTCACCGCTCATGGCAGCCATTACATGCACCAGAAGATGATTGAAAGCAAAAGAAGAATCCATCCAGAGTGTTTCTCCTTTACAGTTTCCTCCTAGGGTTTCCTCTCTCTTTCTTTCTCTCTACCTTAAGCCCTTATTTAACCTAATTAGGTTTGGGCCAAATGACATCTTTATTCATATATATATCCCTTTGTTTCATGTCTCCTTAAATTCCTAAAAATAACACAAAATGGGAATAAAAATTCTATTAATCTCATAACTCCAAAATAAATTATTAATTCTAATTTTTTAAATTAGTGTTGAGTCATAGCTTAATCAACAATAAAATCAATAATGTCTAACTTTTTTCATAAAATTTTACTAAATAATGACAATTATCAGATGCAGTGACCATGTTTTAAAGGACACTATATGGTGAGTGCAAAAATGAAACTCATAACTGCCTACGTGTCTTTCCTTGAGTTCCTTTTGTCATGTGCAAGGAACCCGTCTCCAATCATCCACGTCTTTCACGCCCACACATCAACACAAATTGATAGATCCAAACGTGACACATCCCGCAAATCCATCTTAAGGCATAATAAATTGGTTGATCCAAACACAACATAAAATACGTGAGTTCTCTAACACACACTTTCATATTGAAAACATTGAGTGTGAAAATAGAGGGAAACTCAATAACGGGTGACATAATAGTCCAACTAATCTAGTTATAGTACAAAATTGAAAATCTATGACGGGTCTGATCCAACTGTCACAGTTGACAGTAACAAAATTGTAAATAAGATAAATTTACTATGTTGGTTATTATTATTATAACATATATAAAAAAATTAGTAACATTAGTTTGTATTTTAAATGACATTAAAAGTGTTTATTATGTTAGCTCTAATTATAACTAAGATAATAAGCCCTATAATCATTAGTGATTTTTTCCTTTCGTGCCCTATTCGCTGTCAACTCTCTTTTTTCATTAACAACCCATGATACCTTTCTTTTTCATTTTCTATGTTAAAATTGTTCGTGTTCAACTTGTTGTGCTGAAAGTTAAACCCTAGCATCGGTGAAAGGTTAGTATTTTATTGTTTCTTTTCTTTGCTTTTTCTTACTTAAACCTTTGCGAAGAAGGAATTGAATAGACAAGTGTGAGTGGAATGAAGGGACTCTAGGTTGAGAGGCCCAAACGAAGAGGCTAAAGGATCCTTGGTCTGGGAATCACTTATCCATGCCCCATTTAACCAATTATCCATGCCCCATTTAACCAATATAGCGTGAGGATTGAGTTCTTGACAAAAGAATGAAGATGCCATAACATCTTCTTTCTCAACTCCAAAAGCTTTGACATCATCTTAGAAAAGTGAAAATTTGACCTAACTTAAGTTGATAAAACTCGATTTGATAAATTCAAGTGTGCACCTACCTATATATTATAATTCGATCATATTTATAGATGATGTGAAATCTCTAATATAATATATTGGATATTTGTGTTTTCTAATATTAAATGCATGACTGAACTATTATTAAAATTATTAAAAGTGGATATCCTTGTTTTACATAAATGAGCACTAGGTGTTGAGAATCTAATGACAATTTTTTCACCACCCACGCTTCTATTGTTGTTTGTACAGTAAACTTATCTTGACTTATAAAATGAATATTCTCACGAAAAAAAAAAAACTTAAAAAAAGTTAAATATTAATATATACTGAGATATATGAGTATATTAAAAAATATTTAAATGTTATTTTCAATTCATTGGAGCTAAATTGTTAAATCAACAATAGTTTGAAATGGATTATATAAACTTGGTTTTGTTTTATTTGATTTGAAATAAATTTTAATTATTTATTTGTTTATAATTGCTACGAGTTCTAGTTAGGTTACCTCTTTTGGTTATGGAATATGATACGTTAACAAAAATGATGATACATATCCATTAAATTTTTATGTTTATTTAAACTTTTTATTGGATAAATTATATAATTAAACTTTGTAAATGTGAGTATATAATTACATTTTTGACGTATAGTTATTACGAGGCATTACAAATTTAGTCATCAAAGTATAATATCAATGGAAACAATTAGGTTATTTTTAAGTGTAAATTCAATTAAGTAAAATATTTAATATTTTTTGAAGTTTCTAATACTTAGAAGAAGGATTGATGGGGAGAAGTTGAAAAACAAGTGTGAGTGGGAATGTATGTGAAATTCGAAGGATTTACATAATTCTGCATATAAAAGAATGTAATTGTAATACAGCCAAAAAAAAAATCGTATCAGTAATAACTAATCCTATTTACTTGATGTTTGTAACTAAAATAAAGTTTCTAATTTATAAAAAGACTAATAGCATGTTTAATAACCATTTTTTTTCGTGAATATTGTGTGTAGTGAAAGCGTATTTAGAAATCTCTTTAAATAAAAATATAAAGTTTAAAAAGCTATAACTAAGAACGTTTATCATGATATGAAAAATCACATCCATGCATTATTCTCTATTTCCAAACATAGAAGCAGCCTATAATAGCTTTACCATATTTTTTCGTTTCATAGGAGGCAATTTTCTCCTTTCCAAACTTACGACGAAATATAGCAAACATAAGTTTCTAATTTGATTACAATTCTCGATGATATCTAAATGCTGCATAATGGTTCCAAAAGTGTTGCATGATAATTTGAGCAATCTTTAGGATTTATTTGGACGAGAGAATAAGATAAGAAGGGAAGAAGAGTAAGGAAAATAAATATTGAAATTTTCCTTTTTATCTTTTCTGAAAAATGAAAAGAGGGATAAAGAATGAAAAGATGGAGATAAAAAAAAAATGTGAAATTGATTATAAGGTTGGGGAAGAAGAAACCCAAGTTGAGTCGACACAATCAGCTGTGGTGTCTTACCTTATATAGATACATATGGCTGCAAATTGCACAGAGCAGACCTGCAAAACAATAATGACAAAAACATCTTACGCATTACTCGAATTAAGGTGGCTATTGCAGTTGGCAGAGGACCAAAATCGTGTCCTCTTTTCGAAGGAAGGAGTGACACATGATTCTATGTGACTTCCAAAAACAGCAAAAGAAAGAAAAGAAGAAACCAACGTGTGTGTCTCGTGAATTTCAACAGCGCACGTGAAAGGCACGTGCAGTGGTCATGGTTGGGATATAATGAGCAATCTTTGGTGAGGTTGAGCAGGTCCATTAAATAGCATAATAATAATAATAATAATAATAATAATAATAATAATAATATATTATAGAAAAAATGGAAGATGCAAATTCAAATGCAATGCACCAGAAAAAAGATAGAAGGTCCACATGGATGGAGCCAAATCCCAAACCAGGTGTGGAAGGGTCAAGTGGACGTTGCTCATTCCCCATGTCTGCTCATATAATCAAAATACTTCAACCATCA
>JAAFYQ010000025.1:0-129694 GCA_013389735.1 Phaseolus lunatus | reverse complement strand
TAGTGCACAGGCTACCCTGGGCGCAACCTTAACATGGCAAGCTGGTTAACATGGGTATCACAGCTCACACTACACATGGTGGCAGGCATGCCACTTATCCTCTATATTTAGACCATACAACAAGTGTGTTAACACTGGACACACGGCGATCATGTGCAATCTAGGCAATTACTGATCTTCACCCACGGCGATAGGCGATTATTCATCCTCACACATGGCGGTAGGCGATTACTGACCCTCAAGGCGATAGGCGATTACTCATCCTCAAGGCGCTTCTGCTTCTTCACGCTCTCGCTGGGAGCCTGGGTCCCAGCTTCTGTGCGCTGACTGATCAGTGCTTCTTTACTTCTCGCGCTCTGCTTCCAGGCGCTCGTCCGCGTCTCGCGCTCTGCCTCCAGGCGCTTATCTGACGCTGATCTGCGGGTGATGGTCTCTTAGCAACCGACAACCGATCACCATAATGAGTGATCGCCTCCCTGATTCACCTGCTATCCTCTACCACGTGTCACCATGTGAACGGTCCACGTGGTCAACTGCTGCTGATGTCATCGACTACCGATGACCGACCGGATCACAAGCCCCCCAGTCTCGAGCTGTGAACTTGTTCTCAGCGAAGAGACTAAGAATCGTCTTCTGGCGGTCTACAGGAGCGCACACTCTGGCAGTAACACTGTTTCATTCCTTCTTCTTTGCCTTCAGACACTCGAAGCATTTCTCTGTGAGACCCTTCGACTTCTTCAACTCCAACCTTCGTGACGCTTTTTGGTGCATACGCTGTGGGATGCTTCTGATCCTTCTCGTAACTTAGGGTTTTTCTGACGACCACTGTTCTTATAATCCCCTCATTTGTTCATTCTTCCTTTTTCTTCGAACCTTTCCTTTGAGTCACCTTCCCTCATCTCTTCCTTTTTATTTCTTTGCAATCTCTTAATCCACGTGTTCTCTTCCAGCATGCCCACAGGATTACCTCATAATTACGTCATCACACCACCCGACTACTTGGTCAGTACACACCGATGACACCGATCACCTCCCTCTGAGGGGACACACTGATGACTGATCACCCGCTAATCCAAGCTACCTGCGAGGTCCCCTCCACGTGGCTTTGGCCCATGCTGTGGGACCCAGCTGACATGGTTCACCCTTTACTTTCTGTTCTCGACGACCGAGGTCTGGCCATTACACAAGCCCCAGGCCCGAGTTGTGACTTGTCTTAACAAAGAGCCTTACAACTCGCCTGATCACTATTGGACCTACCAGCTGACGGCTCTCACCTTTTTGCCGACGACCGAGGTCATGTAATGAATGAATTATAAATCTTGTCTTTACAACTCGAATTACTCTTTCTCCTTTACAGCTCAACTTTCACCTTGTGTGGGTTGTTTGTAAAGGTCATCTTCGTTCTCTTCACTTAGCCTTGTTTCTTTGTGCATTCAACTGGCATGCCAAGCGTCCCTCATCATCGCCAGAAATTCCTCTGATCTGGTACTCGCCGAATTAATTTTCGACGATGTTGCCTTCTTTACCCAAATAAGGCGTCCTTTGTGGGATCACCTTTTGCAACCTTCTATTCGCTTTTTCAACTGTCGTTCCTTTATACGAACTCTTCTTTCCTGCACCTGCTCGAAGGCAAGGAGGACTTCTCCTTTCTCGCCTGCACATGCTCACAGGCAAGGAGGACTTCTCCTTTCTCGCCTGCACTTGCTCAAAGGCAAGGAGGTCTTCTTCTTTCTAGCCTACACTTGCTCAAAGGCAAGGAGGACTTCCTCTGTTGCCTACACTTGCTCAAAGTCAAGGATGTTCTTCCTCTGTTGCCTACAGTTGCTCAAAGGCAAGGAGGTCTTCCTCTTTCTCGCCTGCACTTGCTCAAAGGCAAGGAGGTCTTCCTCTGTGCCTACACTTTCTCAAAGGCAAGGAGGTCTTCCTCTTTCTCGCCTGCACTTGCTCAAAGGCAAGGAGGTCTTCCTCTGTGCCTACACTTGCTCAAAGGCAAGGAGGTCTTCCTCTTTCTCGCCTGCACTTGCTCAAGGCAAGGAGGTTTTCCTCTGTGCCTACACTTGCTCAAAGGCAAGGAGGACTTCCTCTTTCTTCCTCCTGCTCGCCTTGCTCAAAGGCAAGGAGGTCTTCCTCTGTGATGTGAATTCAAGAACATAATATGAAAAGTTCTTAACATTCTAGGAGACATCTTGAGTTGGTCATATGAGAGGCACTTTCTCTTAGAATTGGATCAATGTTCTAAGACAAGAACTCACTAAAACTAATGCCAAAACACAATCTCAATTAGACGTTCCATCTATTGTCAAATTGAACCGATTGAAATACAAGAAAAAGGAAAAGAAACAGAACATAGGTGCTGGAAAATGAAAAAATGCTGGACAGATTTGAAAATAGGAACAAAAAACACCGAATAGAATTGCAAGATAAGAACAAAATAGGAAATGGAATGGAGAATGGATTAGAAGACTTATGAAGAGGAGACTTGGAGATGATCTCTCCACTTGCAGGTTGGATTGCTTCAAGATAAGAGTGTGATGCTGCCACTTGAGTTCCAAGAGCTCTCAAGATGAAGCAAGGAAGAAGAGACACACAAGTGCTCACAAATGCTCTCAAAAAATGAGTAGAGTTTTCTTACTAATAATTTCCAATCTGCATATACAAGGGGCAGCACCTCTATTTATAGTTTTTAGGTGCTGAAAAATAGGTGGGAAAATTCAAAAGAAACTCTTTTGAAATTCCCACCAAAACAAGTCACATGGGAGGTGTGACCTTTTTCTACTATGACACCTCCTAAAAACTACACTTACACCTACTCTCCTAAGTCACATGTACAATGTGACTTTATTTTACATATTCACACTCCTATATTTAATATCCACACCTCCTACAACTTATACAAAAGAAATACAAATGATGCTCTTTTATTTAATGCTTGGCCTTGCTTCTCATGGATTGACTTGGGCTTCTTGGGCTTGGGCTTTTTGGGCTTGGGCTTTGGGCTTGGGCCTCCTCTTTTGAAAAGACTAATAAGAAAAACTTTAAATGTTTTGGTGGATGGCCTCTTCCTCCATTAGTGAAATCCTCTCTTCCTTGATATCCATCACTCTGTGCCTACACTTGCTTAAAGGCAAAGAGGTCTTCCTCTGGTGCCTACACTTGCTCAAGGCAGGAGGACTTCCTCTTTCTCGCCTGCACTTGCTCAAAGGCAAGGAGGTCTTCCTCTGTGCCTACACTTGCTCAAAGGCAAGGAGGTCTTTCTCTGGTGCCTACACTTGCTCAAAGGCAAGGAGGACTTCCTCTTTCTCGCCTGCACTTGCTCAAAGGCAAGGAGGTCTTCCTCTGTTGCCTCAAGATGCGCGAGGACATCGAGGACTTCGAACTTCGCTGGATGCCTCCGATCGCCAAAGGACGATGAGGACTTTAAAAACCTTTCACTTGTGCCCCTGATCGCCTAAGGGCGATGAGGACTTTTAAACTTTTCACTTGTGCCCCTGATCGCCTAAGGGCGATGAGGACTTTAAAACTTTTCACTTGTGCCCCTGATCGCCTAAGGGCGATGAGGACTTTAAAAACTTTTCACTTGTGCCCCTGATTGCCTAAGGGCGATGATGACTTTAAAACTTTTCACTTATGCCCCTGATCGCCTAAGGGCGATGAGGACTTTAAAACTTTTCACTTATGCCCCTGATCGCCTAAGGGCGATGAGGACTTTAAAACTTTTCACTTAAAACGTGCGCAATCATTTTACTTCTACCTCGAATCACTTAAGGTGATAAGGTTTTTCCAAAAACTTCTTTAAAACGATATGCACACAAACTTTAGTTTGAACATCTTATTTATTGGGCGGCCTCGTTGAAAACCTTCCTTAGGAAAAAAGAGAGTGCCCCCTTGTAACTGTTTTTACAAAACTGTTCATGATTTCCCTAAGTTTGTACTACTTACGCAGCTTTAACTGAAATAAAATTCACTTCATCCACAGGGGATGCCCTCATCCTTGGTGTTCTCAAGGTCTCCTGTGTCAAAGACCTGTGACTCCTTGTCGTTCCCTCTGTCGACTTGCTCACTTGAAGCACCTGGTGATTCGCCACAAACGCCCTAGGTGTCTTCAATGTTTCTTGAATAACTGCCCTCTGTCCACCCCCCTTGCCCGAACTGGCGAGCTTGGCCAGCAAGTCAGCTCGCGCATTTTGCTCCCTTGGTACGTGGACTACCTCAAATGAGGTAAAAGAACTCTTCCACTGGCTGTGACTCGGTGCACCCACCTCCTGAGAAACGCCCAACTATAGTGTGGATTTCCCCGTGGATGGGCACTTCATGCTGTTGGCCCTCGCTGCTCCCCGGTTGGGGGCTCGACGCATTTGCTGCCTTCTTCTCCAGCAAATAGTCCTTCAGAAATCCACTTCTAACCAACTCGTCGAGTTGGTATCCCAGTGACAGGAAGGAGTCAAGGGTGTGGCCAAAACCTTTGTGGAATTCACACCACGCGTCTGGCTTTGGCCCCAACACCTTATCCGACATCTCTTTAGGCACCTTTAGCTTGGCAGCTATACTGGGAATGGCGATCAGGTCCACCAATCCCATCACGAACTCATGCCTCGGAGGGCGCTTGAACTCCCTCAGGCGACCTGGCCCTCTTCCTCTACCACTGCCATCACCTTTGTTTTTCTTCGAATCATAAGGATGGTATGTCCTTTGATCCTTCTTCACCACTGCCGTCTCCAACACCCTCTGAGGCTGAGTCTTGGCTTGGGTGCGTGGTTTCGCAAGAGCCATATTCCCTCTCTTCTCTATCACTTCATTCTCGGCGGCGATGTGAGCAATAGCACGTCGCCGAATCTCTGCAAACGTTGCAGGGTGGCTCCTGATTAACGATTTACTAAAGGGTCCAGGTAGCACGCCCTTCTTAAGGCGTGCACGAACATCTCTTCATCTCTACCTGGTAGTCGGACTATCTGAGCTCCAAACGTATTCAGATAGTCCTTCAAAGATTCCCCTGGAATTGCCTTACGTCGAACAGGTCGTACGACACCATAGGCGGCGCCTTATTCACGATGTACTGATCGACGAACAGCTTGGAAAACTGCTGGAAACTGGAAATGTGTCCAGTAGGTAGGCTCACAAACCAATCCAATGCTGTACTGTGGAGAGTGCTCATGAACATCTTGCAATAAACCGCATCCGATCCTCCCGACAACATCATCTGCGTATGAAACGCAGTAAGGTGAGCCTCTGGATCTTCCACTCCAGTGAAGGAGGCCTTCACCGCCGCGATGTTCGTAGGAATCACAGCATCCATGATCGCCTGCGCAAATGGCATTGGAAAAACTCATGGCGGAGACGTTGGCGCGCCTCCACCAGTCGCGGCACTCTCCCTCTGCTCGCGAAGAGCATGACGTAACTCCTCATTAACCTTGCTTAGCTCTTCGTTCCTGGCTTGGGAAGCGACTAGGTCGCCGTGCATCTTCGTCTGCTCGACGCGCGATGCCGCCACATCTTCTTGCAAAGCACGCATCGTCTCCAGCATTTGCGACATCGTCACGTTATCCTCTCCAGATTGTGGCGCAACTGAACTAGATCTGGTTGTCCTCATTTTCCTCATGAAACTTCTGCTAATCTCACACAGCTGCCTTTCAAGATGCAAAACCTACCTCGCAACAACGCTCAAGAAACTTTTCCCCTTCCTTCGCACCACGATTGATCCAAGAATCAATCGGCAGAAACCTCCAGAAAACCACACCTCACCGATTGAACTTCGGTTCAAACGGTCAAAACCTCCGAAATACGATTGCGACAGCAAGCAATCGAACAGAAACTACCGAAAACCTCACAAACTCACCTGTGGATGGGAATCACAGTTTACACGGCCCCACGGTGGGCGCCAGATGATCCAACATCTTGACCAAAGCACTAGAGCTTCTCCTTCTCGAACCTCGTCCTTACCAGCTTCACGCCAAATACACCAATGACCTCCACCTTCAGCTCCTCCAAGACACCTGAAAGAACAATGTGGCGCCTCTGCGGCTGGTTGCGCTCCGACGCTCAAGTCAGTGAATGAATCAACAAAGAACTTCAAAGAAAACCTAGAACCGTGTACAAGTGAATTACAACTGAAAATGAATCCCCCTCTATTCTGTTAAGAATTTCGTATATATACCTGAGTCTTTCTCTCTCCTGACGGTTATTCCTCTTGACACGTGGATAACATCTGGTCATACACGTGTCACCATCTGGAGTACCTGCAGCTGAAACGTTACCTTCACTTTGCTCCTGCAACTAAGTTATCCACACAGGGAGTAGCTTAGTGCACAGGCTACCCTGGGCGCAACCTTAACATGGCGAGCTGGTTAACACTGGGTATCACAGCTCACACTACACATGGTGGCAGGCATGCCACTTATCCTCTGTATTTAGACCATACAACAAGTGCTTGCCAAGCCTTCTTAAATTCCCGACGATGTGCTCCTTTGGCGACTTGCTGACCACCTGATCTCCTACTCTTCACACACGGCGATCATGTGCAATCTAGGCAATTACTGATCTTCACCCACGGCGATAGGCGATTATTCATCCTCACACATGGCGGTAGGCGATTACTGACCCTCAAGGCGATAGGCGATTACTCATCCTCAAGGCGATAGGCGATTACTTGACCTGTACTTCTTGCGTAACGCTCTCGCTGGGAGCCTGGGTCCCAGCTTAACTGTGTGTTAACAGGAAACACCCGATGACTGATCAGTGCTTCTTTACTTCTCGCGCTCTGCTTCCAGGCGCTCGTCGCGCTCTGTCTCCAGGCGCTCATCGCGCTCTGCCTCCAGGCGCTTATCTGACGCTGATCTGCGGGTGATGGTCTCTTAGCAACCGACAACCGATCACCATAATGAGTGATCGCCTCCCTGATTCACCTGCTATCCTCTACCACGTGTCACCATGTGAACGGTCCACGTGGTCAACTGCTGCTGATGTCATCGACTACCGATGACCGACCGGATCACAAGCCCCCCAGTCTCGAGCTGTGAACTTGTTCTCAGCGAAGAGACTAAGAAATCGTCTTCTGGCGGTCTACAGGAGCGCACACTCTGGCAGTAACACTGTTTCATTCCTTCTTCTTTGCCTTCAGACACTCGAAGCATTTCTCTGTGAGACCCTTCGACTTCTTCAACTCCAACCTTCGTGACGCTTTTTTGGTGCATACGCTGTGGGATGCTTTCTGATCCTTCTCGTAACTTAGGGTTTTTCTGACGACCACTGTTCTTATAATCCCCTCATTTGTTCATTCTTCCTTTTTCTTCGAACCTTTCCTTTGAGTCACCTTCCCTCATCTCTTCCTTTTTATTTCTTTGCAATCTCTTAATCCACGTGTTCTCTTCCAGCATGCCCACAGGATTACCTCATAATTACGTCATCACACCCGACTACTTGGTCAGTACACACCGATGACCGATCACCTCCCTCTGAGGGGACACACTGATGACTGATCACCCGCTAATCCAAGCTACCTGCGAGGTCCCCTCCACGTGGCTTTGGCCCATGCTGTGGGACCCAGCTGACATGGTTCACCCTTTACTTTCTGTTCTCGACGACCGAGGTCTGGCCATTACACAAGCCCCCAGGCCCGAGTTGTGACTTGTCTTAACAAAGAGCCTTACAACTCGCCTGATCACTATTGGACCTACCAGGCTGACGGGCTCTCACCTTTTTGCCGACGACCGAGGTCATGTAATGAATGAATTATAAATCTTGTCTTTACAACTCGAATTACTCTTTCTCCTTTACAGCTCAACTTTCACCTTGTGTGGGTTGTTTGTAAAGGTCATCTTCCGTTCTCTTCACTTAGCCTTGTTTCTTTGTGCATTCAACTGGCATGCCAAGCGTCCCTCATCATCGCCAGAAATTCCTCTGATCTGGTACTCGCCGAATTAATTTTCGACGATGTTGCCTTCTTTACCCAAATAAGGCGTCCTTTGTGGGATCACCTTTTGCAACCTTCTATTCGCTTTTTCAACTGTCGTTCCTTTATACGAACTCTTCTTTCCTGCACCTGCTCGAAGGCAAGGAGGACTTCTCCTTTCTCGCCTGCACATGCTCACAGGCAAGGAGGACTTCTCCTTTCTCGCCTGCACTTGCTCAAAGGCAAGGAGGTCTTCTTCTTTCTAGCCTACACTTGCTCAAAGGCAAGGAGGACTTCCTCTGTTGCCTACACTTGCTCAAAGTCAAGGAGGTCTTCCTCTGTTGCCTACAGTTGCTCAAAGGCAAGGAGGTCTTCCTCTTTCTCGCCTGCACTTGCTCAAAGGCAAGGAGGTCTTCCTCTGTGCCTACACTTTCTCAAAGGCAAGGAGGTCTTCCTCTTTCTCGCTTGCACTTGCTCAAAGGCAAGGAGGTCTTCCTCTGTGCCTACACTTGCTCAAAGGCAAGGAGGTCTTCCTCTTTCTCGCCTGCACTTGCTCAAAGGCAAGGAGGTTTTCCTCTGTGCCTACACTTGCTCAAAGGCAAGGAGGACTTCCTCTTTCTCGCCTGCACTTGCTCAAAGGCAAGGAGGTCTTCCTCTGTGATGTGAATTCAAGAACATAATATGAAAAGTTCTTGACATTCTTAGGAGACATCTTGAGTTGGTCATATGAGAGGCACTTTCTCTTAGAATTGGATCAATGTTCTAAGACAAGAACTCACTAAAACTAATGCCAAAACACAATCTCAATTAGACGTTCCATCTATTGTCAAATTGAACCGATTGAAATACAAGAAAAAGGAAAAGAAACAGAACATAGGTGCTGGAAAATGAAAAAATGCTGGACAGATTTGAAAATAGGAACAAAAAACACCGAATAGAATTGCAAGATAAGAACAAAATAGGAAATGGAATGGAGAATGGATTAGAAGACTTATGAAGAGGAGACTTGGAGATGATCTCTCCACTTGCAGGTTGGATTGCTTCAAGATAAGAGTGTGATGCTGCCACTTGAGTTCCAAGAGCTCTCAAGATGAAGCAAGGAAGAAGAGACACACAAGTGCTCACAAATGCTCTCAAAAAAATGAGTAGAGTTTTCTTACTAATAATTTCCAATCTGCATATACAAGGGGCAGCACCTCTATTTATAGTTTTTAGGTGCTGAAAAATAGGTGGGAAAATTCAAAAGAAACTCTTTTGAAATTCCCACCAAAACAAGTCACATGGGAGGTGTGACCTTTTTCTACTATGACACCTCCTAAAAACTACACTTACACCTACTCTCCTAAGTCACATGTACAATGTGACTTTATTTTACATATTCACACTCCTATATTTAATATCCACACCTCCTACAACTTATACAAAAGAAATACAAATGATGCTCTTTTATTTAATGCTTGGCCTTGCTTCTCATGGATTGGACTTGGGCTTCTTGGGCTTGGGCTTTTTGGGCTTGGGCTTTGGGCTTGGGCCTCCTCTTTTGAAAAGACTAATAAGAAAAACTTTAAATGTTTTGGTGGATGGCCTCTTCCTCCATTAGTGAAATCCTCTCTTCCTTGATATCCATCACTCTGTGCCTACACTTGCTTAAAGGCAAAGAGGTCTTCCTCTGGTGCCTACACTTGCTCAAAGGCAAGGAGGACTTCCTCTTTCTCGCCTGCACTTGCTCAAAGGCAAGGAGGTCTTCCTCTGTGCCTACACTTGCTCAAAGGCAAGGAGGTCTTTCTCTGGTGCCTACACTTGCTCAAAGGCAAGGAGGACTTCCTCTTTCTCGCCTGCACTTGCTCAAAGGCAAGGAGGTCTTCCTCTGTTGCCTCAAGATGCGCGAGGACATCGAGGACTTCGAACTTCGCTGGATGCCTCCGATCGCCAAAGGACGATGAGGACTTTAAAAACCTTTCACTTGTGCCCCTGATCGCCTAAGGGCGATGAGGACTTTTAAACTTTTCACTTGTGCCCCTGATCGCCTAAGGGCGATGAGGACTTTAAAACTTTTCACTTGTGCCCCTGATCGCCTAAGGGCGATGAGGACTTTAAAACTTTTCACTTGTGCCCCTGATTGCCTAAGGGCGATGATGACTTTAAAACTTTTCACTTATGCCCCTGATCGCCTAAGGGCGATGAGGACTTTAAAACTTTTCACTTATGCCCCTGATCGCCTAAGGGCGATGAGGACTTTAAAACTTTTCACTTAAAACGTGCGCAATCATTTTACTTCTACCTCGAATCACTTAAGGTGATAAGGTTTTTCCAAAAACTTCTTTAAAACGATATGCACACAAACTTTAGTTTGAACATCTTATTTATTGGGCGGCCTCGTTGAAAACCTTCCTTAGGAAAAAAGAGAGTGCCCCCTTGTAACTGTTTTTACAAAACTGTTCATGATTTCCCTGAGTTTGTACTACTTACGCAGCTTTAACTGAAATAAAATTCACTTCATCCACAGGGGATGCCCTCATCCTTGGTGTTCTCAAGGTCTCCTGTGTCAAAGACCTGTGACTCCTTGTCGTTCCCTCTGTCGACTTGCTCACTTGAAGCACCTGGTGATTCGCCACAAACGCCCTAGGTGTCTTCAATGTTTCTTGAATAACTGCCCTCTGTCCACCCCCCTTGCCCGAACTGGCGAGCTTGGCCAGCAAGTCAGCTCGCGCATTTTGCTCCCTTGGTACGTGGACTACCTCAAATGAGGTAAAAGAACTCTTCCACTGGCTGTGACTCGGTGCACCCACCTCCTGAGAAACGCCCAGCTATAGTGTGGATTTCCCCGTGGATGGGCACTTCATGCTGTTGGCCCTCGCTGCTCCCCGGTTGGGGGCTCGACGCATTTGCTGCCTTCTTCTCCAGCAAATAGTCCTTCAGAAATCCACTTCTAACCAACTCGTCGAGTTGGTATCCCAGTGACAGGAAGGAGTCAAGGGTGTGGCCAAAACCTTTGTGGAATTCACACCACGCGTCTGGCTTTGGCCCCAACACCTTATCCGACATCTCTTTAGGCACCTTTAGCTTGGCAGCTATACTGGGAATGGCGATCAGGTCCACCAATCCCATCACGAACTCATGCCTCGGAGGGCGCTTGAACTCCCTCAGGCGACCTGGACCTCTTCCTCTACCACTGCCATCACCTTTGTTTTTCTTCGAATCATAAGGATGGTATGTCCTTTGATCCTTCTTCACCACTGCCGTCTCCAACACCCTCTGAGGCTGAGTCTTGGCTTGGGTGCGTGGTTTCGCAAGAGCCATATTCCCTCTCTTCTCTATCACTTCATTCTTGGCGGCGATGTGAGCAATAGCACGTCGCCGAATCTCTGCAAACGTTGCAGGGTGGCTCCTGATTAACGATTTACTAAAGGGTCCAGGTAGCACGCCCTTCTTAAAGGCGTGCACGAACATCTCTTCATCTCTACCTGGTAGTCGGACTATCTGAGCTCCAAACGTATTCAGATAGTCCTTCAAAGATTCCCCTGGAATTGCCTTACGTCGAACAGGTCGTACGACACCATAGGCGGCGCCTTATTCACGATGTACTGATCGACGAACAGCTTGGAAAACTGCTGGAAACTGGAAATGTGTCCAGTAGGTAGGCTCACAAACCAATCCAATGCTGTACTGTGGAGAGTGCTCATGAACATCTTGCAATAAACCGCATCCGATCCTCCCGACAACATCATCTGCGTATGAAACGCAGTAAGGTGAGCCTCTGGATCTTCCACTCCAGTGAAGGAGGCCTTCACCGCCGCGATGTTCGTAGGAATCACAGCATCCATGATCGCCTGCGCAAATGGCATTGGAAAAACTCATGGCGGAGACGTTGGCGCGCCTCCACCAGTCGCGGCACTGTCCCTCTGCTCGCGAAGAGTCTGACGTAACTCCTCATTAACCTTGCTTAGCTCTTCGTTCCTGGCTTGGGAAGCGACTAGGTCGCCGTGCATCTTCGTCTGCTCGACGCGCGATGCCGCCACATCTTCTTGCAAAGCACGCATCGTCTCCAGCATTTGCGACATCGTCACGTTATCCTCTCCAGATTGTGGCGCAACTGAACTAGATCTGGTTGTCCTCATTTTCCTCATGAAACTTCTGCTAATCTCACACAGCTGCCTTTCAAGATGCAAAACCTACCTCGCAACAACGCTCAAGAAACTTTTCCCCTTCCTTCGCACCACGATTGATCCAAGAATCAATCGGCAGAAACCTCCAGAAAACCACACCTCACCGATTGAACTTCGGTTCAAACGGTCAAAACCTCCGAAATACGATTGCGACAGCAAGCAATCGAACAGAAACTACCGAAAACCTCACAAACTCACCTGTGGATGGGAATCACAGTTTACACGGCCCCACGGTGGGCGCCAGATGATCCAACATCTTGACCAAAGCACTAGAGCTTCTCCTTCTCGAACCTCGTCCTTACCAGCTTCACGCCAAATACACCAATGACCTCCACCTTCAGCTCCTCCAAGACACCTGAAAGAACAATGTGGCGCCTCTGCGGCTGGTTGCGCTCCGACGCTCAAGTCAGTGAATGAATCAACAAAGAACTTCAAAGAAAACCTAGAACCGTGTACAAGTGAATTACAACTGAAAATGAATCCCCCTCTATTCTGTTAAGAATTTCGTATATATACCTGAGTCTTTCTCTCTCCTGACGGTTATTCCTCTTGACACGTGGATAACATCTGGTCATACACGTGTCACCATCTGGAGTACCTGCAGCTGAAACGTTACCTTCACTTTGCTCCTGCAACTAAGTTATCCACACAGGGAGTAGCTTAGTGCACAGGCTACCCTGGGCGCAACCTTAACATGGCGAGCTGGTTAACACTGGGTATCACAGCTCACACTACACATGGTGGCAGGCATGCCACTTATCCTCTGTATTTAGACCATACAACAAGTGCTTGCCAAGCCTTCTTAAATTCCCGACGATGTGCTCCTTTGGCGACTTGCTGACCACCTGATCTCCTACTCTTCACACACGGCGATCATGTGCAATCTAGGCAATTACTGATCTTCACCCACGGCGATAGGCGATTATTCATCCTCACACATGGCGGTAGGCGATTACTGACCCTCAAGGCGATAGGCGATTACTCATCCTCAAGGCGATAGGCGATTACTTGACCTGTACTTCTTGCGTAACGCTCTCGCTGGGAGCCTGGGTCCCAGCTTAACTGTGTGTTAACAGGAAACACCCGATGACTGATCAGTGCTTCTTTACTTCTCGCGCTCTGCTTCCAGGCGCTCGTCGCGCTCTGTCTCCAGGCGCTCATCGCGCTCTGCCTCCAGGCGCTTATCTGACGCTGATCTGCGGGTGATGGTCTCTTAGCAACCGACAACCGATCACCATAATGAGTGATCGCCTCCCTGATTCACCTGCTATCCTCTACCACGTGTCACCATGTGAACGGTCCACGTGGTCAACTGCTGCTGATGTCATCGACTACCGATGACCGACCGGATCACAAGCCCCCCAGTCTCGAGCTGTGAACTTGTTCTCAGCGAAGAGACTAAGAAATCGTCTTCTGGCGGTCTACAGGAGCGCACACTCTGGCAGTAACACTGTTTCATTCCTTCTTCTTTGCCTTCAGACACTCGAAGCATTTCTCTGTGAGACCCTTCGACTTCTTCAACTCCAACCTTCGTGACGCTTTTTTGGTGCATACGCTGTGGGATGCTTTCTGATCCTTCTCGTAACTTAGGGTTTTTCTGACGACCACTGTTCTTATAATCCCCTCATTTGTTCATTCTTCCTTTTTCTTCGAACCTTTCCTTTGAGTCACCTTCCCTCATCTCTTCCTTTTTATTTCTTTGCAATCTCTTAATCCACGTGTTCTCTTCCAGCATGCCCACAGGATTACCTCATAATTACGTCATCACACCCGACTACTTGGTCAGTACACACCGATGACCGATCACCTCCCTCTGAGGGGACACACTGATGACTGATCACCCGCTAATCCAAGCTACCTGCGAGGTCCCCTCCACGTGGCTTTGGCCCATGCTGTGGGACCCAGCTGACATGGTTCACCCTTTACTTTCTGTTCTCGACGACCGAGGTCTGGCCATTACACAAGCCCCCAGGCCCGAGTTGTGACTTGTCTTAACAAAGAGCCTTACAACTCGCCTGATCACTATTGGACCTACCAGGCTGACGGGCTCTCACCTTTTTGCCGACGACCGAGGTCATGTAATGAATGAATTATAAATCTTGTCTTTACAACTCGAATTACTCTTTCTCCTTTACAGCTCAACTTTCACCTTGTGTGGGTTGTTTGTAAAGGTCATCTTCCGTTCTCTTCACTTAGCCTTGTTTCTTTGTGCATTCAACTGGCATGCCAAGCGTCCCTCATCATCGCCAGAAATTCCTCTGATCTGGTACTCGCCGAATTAATTTTCGACGATGTTGCCTTCTTTACCCAAATAAGGCGTCCTTTGTGGGATCACCTTTTGCAACCTTCTATTCGCTTTTTCAACTGTCGTTCCTTTATACGAACTCTTCTTTCCTGCACCTGCTCGAAGGCAAGGAGGACTTCTCCTTTCTCGCCTGCACATGCTCACAGGCAAGGAGGACTTCTCCTTTCTCGCCTGCACTTGCTCAAAGGCAAGGAGGTCTTCTTCTTTCTAGCCTACACTTGCTCAAAGGCAAGGAGGACTTCCTCTGTTGCCTACACTTGCTCAAAGTCAAGGAGGTCTTCCTCTGTTGCCTACAGTTGCTCAAAGGCAAGGAGGTCTTCCTCTTTCTCGCCTGCACTTGCTCAAAGGCAAGGAGGTCTTCCTCTGTGCCTACACTTTCTCAAAGGCAAGGAGGTCTTCCTCTTTCTCGCTTGCACTTGCTCAAAGGCAAGGAGGTCTTCCTCTGTGCCTACACTTGCTCAAAGGCAAGGAGGTCTTCCTCTTTCTCGCCTGCACTTGCTCAAAGGCAAGGAGGTTTTCCTCTGTGCCTACACTTGCTCAAAGGCAAGGAGGACTTCCTCTTTCTCGCCTGCACTTGCTCAAAGGCAAGGAGGTCTTCCTCTGTGATGTGAATTCAAGAACATAATATGAAAAGTTCTTGACATTCTTAGGAGACATCTTGAGTTGGTCATATGAGAGGCACTTTCTCTTAGAATTGGATCAATGTTCTAAGACAAGAACTCACTAAAACTAATGCCAAAACACAATCTCAATTAGACGTTCCATCTATTGTCAAATTGAACCGATTGAAATACAAGAAAAAGGAAAAGAAACAGAACATAGGTGCTGGAAAATGAAAAAATGCTGGACAGATTTGAAAATAGGAACAAAAAACACCGAATAGAATTGCAAGATAAGAACAAAATAGGAAATGGAATGGAGAATGGATTAGAAGACTTATGAAGAGGAGACTTGGAGATGATCTCTCCACTTGCAGGTTGGATTGCTTCAAGATAAGAGTGTGATGCTGCCACTTGAGTTCCAAGAGCTCTCAAGATGAAGCAAGGAAGAAGAGACACACAAGTGCTCACAAATGCTCTCAAAAAAATGAGTAGAGTTTTCTTACTAATAATTTCCAATCTGCATATACAAGGGGCAGCACCTCTATTTATAGTTTTTAGGTGCTGAAAAATAGGTGGGAAAATTCAAAAGAAACTCTTTTGAAATTCCCACCAAAACAAGTCACATGGGAGGTGTGACCTTTTTCTACTATGACACCTCCTAAAAACTACACTTACACCTACTCTCCTAAGTCACATGTACAATGTGACTTTATTTTACATATTCACACTCCTATATTTAATATCCACACCTCCTACAACTTATACAAAAGAAATACAAATGATGCTCTTTTATTTAATGCTTGGCCTTGCTTCTCATGGATTGGACTTGGGCTTCTTGGGCTTGGGCTTTTTGGGCTTGGGCTTTGGGCTTGGGCCTCCTCTTTTGAAAAGACTAATAAGAAAAACTTTAAATGTTTTGGTGGATGGCCTCTTCCTCCATTAGTGAAATCCTCTCTTCCTTGATATCCATCACTCTGTGCCTACACTTGCTTAAAGGCAAAGAGGTCTTCCTCTGGTGCCTACACTTGCTCAAAGGCAAGGAGGACTTCCTCTTTCTCGCCTGCACTTGCTCAAAGGCAAGGAGGTCTTCCTCTGTGCCTACACTTGCTCAAAGGCAAGGAGGTCTTTCTCTGGTGCCTACACTTGCTCAAAGGCAAGGAGGACTTCCTCTTTCTCGCCTGCACTTGCTCAAAGGCAAGGAGGTCTTCCTCTGTTGCCTCAAGATGCGCGAGGACATCGAGGACTTCGAACTTCGCTGGATGCCTCCGATCGCCAAAGGACGATGAGGACTTTAAAAACCTTTCACTTGTGCCCCTGATCGCCTAAGGGCGATGAGGACTTTTAAACTTTTCACTTGTGCCCCTGATCGCCTAAGGGCGATGAGGACTTTAAAACTTTTCACTTGTGCCCCTGATCGCCTAAGGGCGATGAGGACTTTAAAACTTTTCACTTGTGCCCCTGATTGCCTAAGGGCGATGATGACTTTAAAACTTTTCACTTATGCCCCTGATCGCCTAAGGGCGATGAGGACTTTAAAACTTTTCACTTATGCCCCTGATCGCCTAAGGGCGATGAGGACTTTAAAACTTTTCACTTAAAACGTGCGCAATCATTTTACTTCTACCTCGAATCACTTAAGGTGATAAGGTTTTTCCAAAAACTTCTTTAAAACGATATGCACACAAACTTTAGTTTGAACATCTTATTTATTGGGCGGCCTCGTTGAAAACCTTCCTTAGGAAAAAAGAGAGTGCCCCCTTGTAACTGTTTTTACAAAACTGTTCATGATTTCCCTGAGTTTGTACTACTTACGCAGCTTTAACTGAAATAAAATTCACTTCATCCACAGGGGATGCCCTCATCCTTGGTGTTCTCAAGGTCTCCTGTGTCAAAGACCTGTGACTCCTTGTCGTTCCCTCTGTCGACTTGCTCACTTGAAGCACCTGGTGATTCGCCACAAACGCCCTAGGTGTCTTCAATGTTTCTTGAATAACTGCCCTCTGTCCACCCCCCTTGCCCGAACTGGCGAGCTTGGCCAGCAAGTCAGCTCGCGCATTTTGCTCCCTTGGTACGTGGACTACCTCAAATGAGGTAAAAGAACTCTTCCACTGGCTGTGACTCGGTGCACCCACCTCCTGAGAAACGCCCAGCTATAGTGTGGATTTCCCCGTGGATGGGCACTTCATGCTGTTGGCCCTCGCTGCTCCCCGGTTGGGGGCTCGACGCATTTGCTGCCTTCTTCTCCAGCAAATAGTCCTTCAGAAATCCACTTCTAACCAACTCGTCGAGTTGGTATCCCAGTGACAGGAAGGAGTCAAGGGTGTGGCCAAAACCTTTGTGGAATTCACACCACGCGTCTGGCTTTGGCCCCAACACCTTATCCGACATCTCTTTAGGCACCTTTAGCTTGGCAGCTATACTGGGAATGGCGATCAGGTCCACCAATCCCATCACGAACTCATGCCTCGGAGGGCGCTTGAACTCCCTCAGGCGACCTGGACCTCTTCCTCTACCACTGCCATCACCTTTGTTTTTCTTCGAATCATAAGGATGGTATGTCCTTTGATCCTTCTTCACCACTGCCGTCTCCAACACCCTCTGAGGCTGAGTCTTGGCTTGGGTGCGTGGTTTCGCAAGAGCCATATTCCCTCTCTTCTCTATCACTTCATTCTTGGCGGCGATGTGAGCAATAGCACGTCGCCGAATCTCTGCAAACGTTGCAGGGTGGCTCCTGATTAACGATTTACTAAAGGGTCCAGGTAGCACGCCCTTCTTAAAGGCGTGCACGAACATCTCTTCATCTCTACCTGGTAGTCGGACTATCTGAGCTCCAAACGTATTCAGATAGTCCTTCAAAGATTCCCCCTGGAATTGCCTTACGTCGAACAGGTCGTACGACACCATAGGCGGCGCCTTATTCACGATGTACTGATCGACGAACAGCTTGGAAAACTGCTGGAAACTGGAAATGTGTCCAGTAGGTAGGCTCACAAACCAATCCAATGCTGTACTGTGGAGAGTGCTCATGAACATCTTGCAATAAACCGCATCCGATCCTCCCGACAACATCATCTGCGTATGAAACGCAGTAAGGTGAGCCTCTGGATCTTCCACTCCAGTGAAGGAGGCCTTCACCGCCGCGATGTTCGTAGGAATCACAGCATCCATGATCGCCTGCGCAAATGGCATTGGAAAAACTCATGGCGGAGACGTTGGCGCGCCTCCACCAGTCGCGGCACTGTCCCTCTGCTCGCGAAGAGTCTGACGTAACTCCTCATTAACCTTGCTTAGCTCTTCGTTCCTGGCTTGGGAAGCGACTAGGTCGCCGTGCATCTTCGTCTGCTCGACGCGCGATGCCGCCACATCTTCTTGCAAAGCACGCATCGTCTCCAGCATTTGCGACATCGTCACGTTATCCTCTCCAGATTGTGGCGCAACTGAACTAGATCTGGTTGTCCTCATTTTCCTCATGAAACTTCTGCTAATCTCACACAGCTGCCTTTCAAGATGCAAAACCTACCTCGCAACAACGCTCAAGAAACTTTTCCCCTTCCTTCGCACCACGATTGATCCAAGAATCAATCGGCAGAAACCTCCAGAAAACCACACCTCACCGATTGAACTTCGGTTCAAACGGTCAAAACCTCCGAAATACGATTGCGACAGCAAGCAATCGAACAGAAACTACCGAAAACCTCACAAACTCACCTGTGGATGGGAATCACAGTTTACACGGCCCCACGGTGGGCGCCAGATGATCCAACATCTTGACCAAAGCACTAGAGCTTCTCCTTCTCGAACCTCGTCCTTACCAGCTTCACGCCAAATACACCAATGACCTCCACCTTCAGCTCCTCCAAGACACCTGAAAGAACAATGTGGCGCCTCTGCGGCTGGTTGCGCTCCGACGCTCAAGTCAGTGAATGAATCAACAAAGAACTTCAAAGAAAACCTAGAACCGTGTACAAGTGAATTACAACTGAAAATGAATCCCCCTCTATTCTGTTAAGAATTTCGTATATATACCTGAGTCTTTCTCTCTCCTGACGGTTATTCCTCTTGACACGTGGATAACATCTGGTCATACACGTGTCACCATCTGGAGTACCTGCAGCTGAAACGTTACCTTCACTTTGCTCCTGCAACTAAGTTATCCACACAGGGAGTAGCTTAGTGCACAGGCTACCCTGGGCGCAACCTTAACATGGCGAGCTGGTTAACACTGGGTATCACAGCTCACACTACACATGGTGGCAGGCATGCCACTTATCCTCTGTATTTAGACCATACAACAAGTGCTTGCCAAGCCTTCTTAAATTCCCGACGATGTGCTCCTTTGGCGACTTGCTGACCACCTGATCTCCTACTCTTCACACACGGCGATCATGTGCAATCTAGGCAATTACTGATCTTCACCCACGGCGATAGGCGATTATTCATCCTCACACATGGCGGTAGGCGATTACTGACCCTCAAGGCGATAGGCGATTACTCATCCTCAAGGCGATAGGCGATTACTTGACCTGTACTTCTTGCGTAACGCTCTCGCTGGGAGCCTGGGTCCCAGCTTAACTGTGTGTTAACAGGAAACACCCGATGACTGATCAGTGCTTCTTTACTTCTCGCGCTCTGCTTCCAGGCGCTCGTCGCGCTCTGTCTCCAGGCGCTCATCGCGCTCTGCCTCCAGGCGCTTATCTGACGCTGATCTGCGGGTGATGGTCTCTTAGCAACCGACAACCGATCACCATAATGAGTGATCGCCTCCCTGATTCACCTGCTATCCTCTACCACGTGTCACCCTGTGAACGGTCCACGTGGTCAATTGCTGCTGATGTCATCAACTACCGATGACCGACCGGATCAGTTTCAGTATTCAAAAAGTGTATTCAGAATTGCTTACCTTCACCTGTGACCTTAAGCCCCTTTTATAGCATACCACGTACCTATCGCACTTGAGATAAACAAATATTAACTAAAAATAAGCACATTATCTTATATCTCTAACAGAAAATCACTTGCCATAGGCACCAATGATCTTCATGTGCAAACTGTACGTTTATCTTTTTGTTATATGTGCATATCCCTATCATTTTAGGGTTAGCAACAATCATCAATTATTTTATATGCAACAGACATGAATCGCTAAGGGAAAACGCCCTAGGATATCGATCCCCCATGTATGGAAAGGTCATGAGCTGTGGATCGACCTCAATTCCTCTAGTGGCGCATTATGCAAGTCGGTGTGTTGTTGGCACTTCTTGCACCACTGTGCATATCTCATGATATTTTCTCTCATAGTTGGCCAGTAGTACCCTGCTCGAACGGCTTTGGAACCCAGAGCTCAGTCACCGATGTGACTTCCGCATATGCCTTCATGGAGCCCAGACATGATACGTGTACATTGCGCTCTGCTTACACAAGTCAAGATAGGATGGGTGTAGCCATGCCTAAACAAGTTGTCATCGATCAAAGTGTAGCGAGCTGCATTCTTCTTCACAATTCTGGCTTCCGCTAGGTCTATGGGGAGCACTCTGTCATCCAGGTAGCGTCTGTAGGGGGTCATCCAGGTTTCCTGTAAGGATCTAGATAATTATTTGGAATAGAAGAAGTATAATTTTAATGAATTCTGAATATGTTATTACTTAAAACGAAAAGAGCTTGTAATGGAAATTTCATGGTGGTCAGACCTCGGATGTCGCCCAAGGTCTGAGGGCGACGTGGTAGAGGTCGGTCGGTGGACCATAGTGGGTTCCAGAAATCAGATGTAGGGAGGTGTGATTTGAACCTTAGGAGCGCCATGCATGCAGAATAACTACGGGACTTTACGCTTGGACATAAGGGATTTGCCTTAGTGTTGCATGCTTAGGCACGTAAGGATTGAGTATTGAGCTGCCCTCGGGCAGGAGAAGCTACCGACGTCACCGAGCCATGTGGGGGTGATAACACAGGCGTGGAGTAGTGGTAGGACGAGCCCTCAACAGGGTGTGACGATGTGGCATCAGTCGACAGAAGCAAGGCGATGTGTCCTCGCCACATCAAGGACGATGAGAGATCGCCAGGGCGAGAGACACGCGGGCATCGCCAGGGCGAGAGACAGACGGTCATCGCCAGGATGAGGGACGCATCGGTCGACTTCCAGGGGGAGACATCGGTCGTCTTCCAAGGAGAGACATCGGTCGTCTTCCAGGGAGAGACATCGGTCGTCTTCCAGGGAGAGACATCGTTCGTCTGCCAGGATGAGACATCGGTGGATGGTCATCGCGCGAGGTCGTGTTCCACACAGATGAGGTGGGGCCCAGGCTCCCAGCATGAGCATCTTGCATGCGCGACACGTAGTCAGTGAGAGTGCTTCAGAACAGTGGCTCCAGAGAGTTGGTATGGAAAGCGACCCAGAGTTGGTGTGCGCAGAGACCCACGTGGCCATACTGTTAGAGGAAACCCACACGCAAGGTTGCTCAGAGAGTGGGTAATGGCAGTTAAGGCTAAAGAGCCGTTCGACCTTAAGAGCTGAGGGAATCAGCTCATTTAGTTCCCCTTTCTCCTTTCTCCTCCACTCGAAGACGCAGCTATCCTCACGTACCAGTGCTAAGATCAGCGACTGCCATTGTCCTTCTGGGAAGTCTCTGCAAGTTCTCCCGTCAGGACGCTAGAACAGAGTTAGGACATCTTTAAGCTTTGGTGGGTTTTGGAGCTCTTAGTGATTTTGCGCAAGTTCAGGTGAGGGAAGCTAGCATTTTCGTTTATAAAAACTTTAGGCGAGTAGGTTCTGAAGTGAGGGCGACGTGGTCGCCGATTTCATATTCTATTTCACGATGCTCTGTTTTTATATGTGGGGCGACGTGATCGCCGGTTTTAATGCAAATTTCGAAATCCCCTGTTTTAGTGTCGTTTTGAAATTGTTTGAGATTGAAAGGTGAAATGCATATGATATTCGAAAATCTGAACTTTGGTATGATTGTTTCTGTGATTGGGATTGTTTAAAAAAAAGGATTCAAAATATTATATGATGGAATTGTGCTTTTACGTGTGGTATGATGTACTGGATGAATGTGAAAGAGTGATCAAAGCATAGTATTTTCAGGAAAGAAAATACCGTGTGGAGATTTTATGAGGGTGTATTGATCTGTGAGTATCCTGTGAATGAGGCG
The DNA here is from genome assembly GCA_013389735.1 of Phaseolus lunatus. NCBI lineage: Eukaryota > Viridiplantae > Streptophyta > Magnoliopsida > Fabales > Fabaceae > Phaseolus > Phaseolus lunatus. The sequence goes on along the minus strand of JAAFYQ010000025.1, from coordinate 107,588 downwards.
ATTCTTGACTCTGCTGATATGATGGAATCATATAGAGGAAGTCATTCAGTTGGTGAGAGTCGAAGGAGGTCCATGTGTATGGGTAAGTCGTTTGAAAGATAACTGACTTGACCTGTTATATGGATTAACCCTGTCATACTGAGAGAGTGATGATATTGAGATGGTTTATGCGCATGGCTGTGTGGATTCACAGTGACCCTGTGTGGATTCACAGTGGTGTAGTATGACAGGTGCAGGTCTCTGGATGCTAAGTTCAACGCACGAGTCTTCCGGAAGTAGAGTCATGTGTCTATGTTTTATGAGTCAGTGGAAAGTCTGACATGTGAACCATGAGTATTGAATGTATTGAGTAGACACTTGACGAGTTTGTGGAATATGGGGATATTGATGGTTGAAATTGATATAGATTATGAATGGTGTGAAGATTTATGCTTTCTATTGATATAAAGTTTCATATTTAAAGTTTTAAAAATATCTAGCTTACCCTTTTGTTTTGTATCGTGGTTGTTTTTCTTAAACCTGTGATGATCGTGTATATTTGCATGGGAGCAGATGAGGTTGCAGGTAGTAGAGCTCCTCAGTGAGCATTTCTAGAAGACGAGATCGCCGGTTTTTGAATGCTGTTGTTTTGTTTTATTTTGAAAACTCCTGTATGGAGATGTATTAAAACTTCCTCGAAAAGGGATATTATTTTGAGGCACATTTGTATTAATGGATGAATTATATTATGTATATATCTATGTTAAATTTTGATATTATTGTTTCACCTTTATTTTATTATATAAAAATGAACAATATTTTGAGGGGCGTTACATTAATGGTATCAGAGCAGTTCGTCCTTAGGATGACCTGAGGAGAGTGGGTTCATTGTGTTTCTTCTGCTATTGGAGTCTTAATCAAAGCTATAGTGAAAGGTTTTCAAATGTTTTCTGATTGAAATCTTGTTTGTGCTTTAGTAGATATAGGCTCTAAATTAAAAATTTTAGTATTAAGAGTGAAAGGATCTTGATAAAGTAGTGAGGGTGCACACTCATAACTGAATCGAGATGTTCTCAATCTTAATTCTAAAAGTTTGATGTTGAGCATATATCCACTTCTGGTGTGTTTTATCCTAATTATTAAGTGTGGTAATATTTGATTGATAGTTTTGTACCCATGACTGTTCGGTGTTATGCTTTCTATTTTGAGCATTATGATTCTATTGATGAACTTAAATTCTAAATGACTTTGAGATGCTGACCTTTGTAAGGTCTAGATGTTACCTCCTGAATGAATTGATTTCTTATCGATCTCATTCTTATAGTTGTAGGGGATATAGAAACCAATAGTTTCAAAATCTGAAACGAAGAAAGATGGCTCGTAGACCTCCTACCCCTCCCCAGCCTTCTTCGGAAATGAGCCAGATTGCCAAGGCTATTGAGATGATGGCAACTGCCATCCAACAACAGAATGCAGCAATGGCTCATAATCATCAAGCTGCAATGCACCATTGGGTAACTGCTCGGTCGGCTGAAACAGCTTCCCACGTCGGTCAGCCTCAGGAACAGATGGGACTGACCGAGTTCATGAGGCACAACCCACCCAAGTTCAGTGGGAATGCTACCCCTGATCAAGCAGATCAATGGGTCAGGGAGTTGGAGAAAATATTTAGGGCGACCTCCTGCCCTGAAGAGAAGAAATTGGTGTTCGCCACCTATCTGCTATCTGGAGAAGCCGAGTTCTGGTGGATGGGAGCTCAGCAGATGATGGAAGCCAGAGCTGACGTTTTAGACTGGGAAAGTTTCCGAGAGAGGTTCCTAGAGAAATATTTTCCAGATAGTGCAAGGTTTGCAAAGGAAGCGGAATTTCTCAGGTTGGAGCAAGGGGAGATGTCCGTGAACGCTTATGCTGCTAGGTTTGAATACCTAGCCAGATTTTATACCCAAGCTACCTCTGAGGCTTGGAGGTGTAGGAAGTTTGAAGAAGGTTTAAAGCATGAGCTGAAGAAGACCATAGCACCCATGTGCATCAGGGAGTTTCATGCCTTAGTAGAGAAGGCAAAGATGGTGGAAACCTTGGAAAGGGGTAATTCTCGGGTGATCAGATCACACCCAGGGGGTTCTTCCAGTGGGAAGGCCAAGGTGCAGCACCCACAAAGCAAGCCTTATGCGAGACCTCCACCACATCGGGCAGGAGCAGTTCCGCCCCAGTTTCAGTAGCAACAAACATGGAAACCCAGATGTTTCACATGCCAAAAGATGGGGCACATTTCTAGAGATTGTCCTAGTAGAAATAGGATGACTCAACCCGTTGGTCCTCAGCAGTTGAGGAATGGAGGCAGTAGACCTCAAGCAGCAGGGAGAGTGTTTGCCATGACAGGAGCAGAGGCGTCTCAGTCAGGTAACCTAGTGCAAGGTGTTTGTTTTATAGCTGGTAGAGGTGTAAAAGCCTTGTTTGATTCTGGAGCGACACACTCCTTTGTGTCAAGCCTGTGTGTAGCCGAGTTGGGCCTTCTAGTTAAGGAGTTACCGTTTGAACTGTTGGTCTCTACACCTGCGTCAGGACAGGTGTTGACCTCTACAGTTTGCTCTGAATGTCCAGTGATAGTAGAGGGACGCAGGTTCAAAGTAAACTTGATCTGCCTACCTCTTCAGGACCTGGATGTTATCCTGGGAATGGATTGGCTATCTGCCAATCACGTTCTCATAGACTGCGGTAGTCAGAAAATAGCGTTTCCAAACCTCCAAGAGTCAGATGTGATATCTGCTCAGCATGGGTGGTCGGAGTTGGAAAAAGGGGCAAGGTGCTTCGTGATCCTAGCTCGGTTGGAAGTGAAGAATGAAGAGGACGTAAGCAAGATACATGTGGTGAAAGATTTCATGGATGTATTTCCAGAAGAAATACCTGGATTACCTCCTAAGAGAGAAGTGGAATTCTCTATTGATTTGGTACCTGGAGCTGGACCAGTGTCAATGGCACCTTACAGGATGGCTCCAACCGAGTTGGTAGAATTGAAGAAGCAAGTGGAAGAGTTGTTGGAGAAACAATTCATCAGACCCAGTGTATCTCCATGGGGGGCTCCAGTGCTTCTAGTTAAGAAAAAGGATGGAGGGTCTCGGCTGTGTATAAATTACAGGCAGTTGAACAAGTTGACCATCAAGAACAAGTATCCTCTACCTAGAATTGATGATTTGATGGATCAATTACATGGGGCCTCAGTGTTCTCAAAGATTGATCTGAGATCGGGGTACCACCAAATTTTGGTAAAAGCTGAAGATGTTCAAAAGACAGCATTTAGGTCTCGTTATGGGCACTATGAGTATGTGGTGATGCCGTTTGGAGTAACAAATGCTCCAGCTCTGTTCATGGATTTCATGAATAGAATTTTTTGTCCTTTCTTGGATAAGTTTGTGGTAGTCTTCATAGACAACATACTCATTTATTCAAGGACCGAGGAAGAACATGAAGAACATCTGAAGACAGTATTGGAGATTCTGAGGGAGAAGCAATTATATGCCAAGTTCTCTAAGTGTGAGTTCTGGTTGAAGGAAGTCAACTTCTTAGGACATGTAATATCTGCCCAGGGGATCTCGGTGGATCCAGCCAAAGTGGAAGCAGTGCTTCAGTGGGAACGTCCTAAGATAGTTACTGAGATAAGGAGTTTTGTGGGTTTAGCAGGCTACTATCGGAGGTTCATTGAAGATTTTTCCAAGGTAGTAGCTCCTTTGACTCAGTTAACTCGCAAAGATCAACCTTTTGCTTGGACTGAAAAGTGTGAGCAGAGTTTCATGGGGCTGAAGAAGAGGTTGACTAGCGCCCCAGTGTTAGTGATCCCGGATGTGGGAAATCCTTTTGATGTTTACTGTGATGCTTCACATCAAGGTTTGGGATGTGTGTTGATGCAAGAGAAAAGAGTGGTTGCATATGCTTCAAGGCAACTCAAAGTTCACGAGAGGAACTATCCTACCCATGACTTAGAGTTGGCGGCTGTGGTGTTTGCCTTGAAGATTTGGAGGCATTATTTGTATGGAGCTCGGTTTCAGGTGTTTAGTGACCATAAAAGCCTGAAATATCTGTTTGATCAGAAGGAGTTAAATATGAGACAAAGAAGATGGATGGAGTTCCTAAAAGATTATGACTTCCAACTGATATATCATCCAGGGAAGGCCAATGTAGTGGCAGATGCCTTGAGTAGGAAATCAATACAAGTATCAACCATGATGATTGAAGAGCAGAAATTGATTGAGCAGTTTAGAGATTTAAACTTTGGAGTGGAATTTCATGTAAATCATATTAGTTGTAGTAACTTAACTATAACTAATGATTTAATTGGAATGATAAAGGATAAACAATTAGAGGATCCTAGCCTGAAGCGTATTGTAGAATTACTAGGCACCGATCAGGCTAAAGGCTTTGCGATGGGCGATGATGGAATCTTGAGATTTAATGGCAGAATTTGCATACCTGCAAACGAAGAGTTGAAGAAGATGATCCTAGAAGAAGGCCACAAGAGTTACCTTAGTCTGCACCCAGGTATGAATAAGATGTACCAGGATTTAAAAGAGTCATTTTGGTGGTCGGGCATGAAGAAGGAGATAGCTCAGTATGTTGCTACCTGCTTGACATGTCAGAAGGCGAAGGTAGAACATCAAAGGCCTGGCGGTTTGTTGCAGCAATTGGATATCCCTGAATGGAAATGGGACAGCATCGCCATGGATTTTGTTACCCATTTACCCAGATCGGTAAGGGGTCATGATGCAATCTGGGTCATCATTGATCGGCTGACGAAGAGTGCTCACTTTCTTCCAGTGAAAATGAGGATGCCTATGGCCAAGTTGGCATAGCTGTACATCAGAGAAATTGTGAGGTTGCATGGAGTGCCTTCCAGCATTGTTTCGGATAGAGATCCCAGGTTCACTTCACGGTTTTGGCAGACCTTACAAGATTGCTTGGGAACCAAGTTGAGAATGAGCTCGGCATATCATCCTCAAACAGATGGACAGTCAGAGAGAACGATCCAGTCCTTGGAAGATCTGCTGAGGACGTGTATCTTGGATCAATTGGGAAGTTGGGATGAGGTGTTGCCGCTGGTGGAGTTTACTTATAATAACAGTTACCACGCCAGTATTGGGATGGCACCATATGAAGCCTTGTATGGGAGGAAATGCAGAACTCCCTTATGTTGGTACCAGGAGGGCGAAGCAGTCTTGGTTGGGCCAGAGTTGATTTAGCAGACAACCGAGAAGGTGAAACAGATACAAGGCAGAATGAAAGCTTTTTAAAGCCGGCAGAAATCCTATGCAGATCAGAGGAGAAGACCTTTGGAGTTTGCTGCTGAGGATCATGTGTTTATGAGAGTGACGCCAACCAAGGGTGTAGGACGAGCTATCAGATCAAGGAAGTTGTCTCCTAAGTTTGTTGGACCATATCAGATCTTAAGGAAGATAGGTCCTGTAGCTTATGAGATTGCTCTACCTCCCCAATTAGCAAATCTGCATAATGTCTTTCACGTGTCACAGCTAAGGAAGTATCTTGCAGACCCTAGTCACGTGTTAGAAGTGGACGATGTGCAGATCAGGGATGACTTGTCGTTTGAAGCGAAACCAGTCAGGATTGACGATCAGTAGAGTAAGCAGCTCAGAGGCAAGACCATCAACATGGTGAAAGTAGTGTGGGATGGCAGATCGGGTGATTCGAATTGGGAATTAGAGGAAACCATGAGAGAAGCCTATCCATACCTCTTTTCCTTGTAATTCAATTTTCGGGGACGAAAATTTTTCTTGTTGGGGAGATTGTAAGGATCTAGATAATTATTTGGAATAGAAGAAGTATAATTTTAATGAATTCTGAATATGTTATTACTTAAAACGAAAAGAGCTTGTAATGGAAACTTCATGGTGGTCAGACCTCGGATGTCGCCCAAGGTCTGAGGGCGACGTGGTAGAGGTCGGTCGGTGGACCATAGTGGGTTTTAGAAATCACATGTAGGGAGGTGTGATTTGAACCTTAGGAGCGCCATGCATGCAGAATAACTACGGGACTTTACGCTTGGACATAAGGGATTTACCTTAGTGTTGCATGCTTAGGCACGTAAGGATTGAGTACTGAGCTGCCCTCGGGCAGGAGAAGCTACCGACGTCACCGAGCCATGTGGGGGTGATAACACAGGCGTGGAGTAGTGGTAGGACGAGCCCTCAACAGGGTGTGACGATGTGGCATCAGTCGACAGAAGCAAGGCGATGTGTCCTCGCCACATCAAGGACGATGAGAGATCGCCAGGGCGAGAGACACGCAGGCATCGCCAGGGCGAGAGACAGACGGTCATCGCCAGGATGAGGGACGCATCGGTCGACTTCCAGGGGGAGACATCGGTCGTCTTCCAGGGAGAGACATCGGTCCTCTTCCAGGGAGAGACATCGGTCCTCTTCCAGGGAGAGACATCGTTCGTCCGCCAGGATGAGACATCGGTGGATGGTCATCGCGCGAGGTTGTGTTCCACACAAATGAGGTGGGGCCCAGGCTCCCAGCATGAGCGTCTTGCATGCGCGACACGTAGTCAGTGAGAGTGCTTCAGAACAGTGGCTCCAGAGAGTTGGTATGGAAAGTGACCCAGAGTTGGTGTGCGCAGAGACCCACGTGGCCATACTGTTAGAGGAAACCCACACGCAAGGTTGCTCAGAGAGTGGGTAATGGTAGTTAAAGCTAAAGAGCCGTTCGACCTTAAGAGCTGAGGGAATCAGCTCATTTAGTTCCCCTTTCTCCTTTCTCCTCCACCTGAAGACGCAGCTATCCTCATGTACCAGTTCTACGATCGGCGACTGCCATTGTCCTTCTGGGAAGTCTCTACAAGTTCTACTGTCAGGACGCTAGAACAAAGTTAGGACATCTTTAAGCTTCGGTGGGTTTTGGAGCTCTTAGTGATTTTGCGCAAGTTCAGGTGAGGGAAGCTAGCATTTTCGTTTATAAAAACTTTAGGCGAGTAGGTTCTGAAGTGAGGGCGACGTGGTCGCCGGTTTCATATTCTATTTCACGATGCTCTGTTTTTATGTGTGGGGCGACGTGATCGCCGGTTTTAATGCAAATATCGAAATCCCCTGTTTTAGTGTCGTTTTGAAATTGTTTGAGATTGAAAGGTGAAATGCATATGATATTAAAAAATCTGAACTTTGGTATGATTGTTTATGTGATTGGGATTGTTTAAAAAAAAGGATTCAAAATATTATATGATGGAATTGTGCTTTTACGTGTGGTATGATGTACTGGATGAATGTGAAAGAGTGATCAAAGCATAGTATTTTCAGGAAAGAAAATACCGTGTGGAGATTTTATGAGGGTGTATTGATCTGTGAGTATCCTGTGAATGAGGCGATTCTTGACTCTGCTGATATGATGGAATCATATAGAGGAAGTCATTCAGTTGGTGAGAGTCGAAGGAGGTCAATGTGTATGGGTAAGTCGTTTGAAAGATAACTGACTTGACCTGTTATATGGATTAACCCTGTCATACTGAGAGAGTGATGATATTGAGATGGTTTATGCGCATGGCTGTGTGGATTCACAGCGACCCTGTGTGGATTCACAGTGGTGTAGTATGACAGGTGCAGGTCTCTGGATGCTAAGTTCAACGCACGAGTCTTCCGGAAGTAGAGTCATGTGTCTATGTGTTATGAGTCAGTGGAAAGTCTGACATGTGAACAATGAGTATTAAATGTATTGAATAGACACTTGACGAGTTTGTGGAATATGGGGATATTGATGGTTGAAATTGATATAGATTATGAATGGTGTGAAGATTTATGCTTTCTATTTAAAGTTTCATATTTAAAGTTTTAAAAATATCTAGCTTACCCTTTTGTTTTGTATCGTGGTTGTTTTTCTTAAACCTGTGATGATCGTGTATATTTGCACGGGAGCAGATGAGGTTGCAGGTAGTAGAGCTCCTCAGTGAGCATTTCTGGAGGAGGAGATCACCGGTTTTTGAATGTTGTTGTTTTGTTTTATTTTGAAAACTCCTGTATGGAGATGTATTAAAACTTCCTCGAAAAGGGATATTATTTTGAGGCACATTTGTATTAATGGATGAATTATATTATGTATATATCTATGTTAAATTTTGATATTATTGTTTCACCTTTATTTTATTATATAAAAATGAACAATATTTTGAGGGGCGTTACATTTCCCCCTTCCTCGACCAGGTGAACCTGCGACGATCTCTCCTTTGGCGGACCATATGCGCTTATGCAGGGTGTTTTCAACGTCTCTTGGGTTAGCGACCTGTGACTTCTTTTTCCTTCTTCTGAAACGCCTAGCATCTGAACATCAGCCATGCCATTTGTGGCTGTTTGAGGTGCTCTAAGAGTCTCCTGTATGACTGTCCTCTGCCTGCCCCCCTTGCCTGAGCTGGCGAGCTTTGCCAGCAAGTCAACTCTAGCATTCTGTTCTCGGGGAACATGTAGCAACTTCAACTCTACGAAAGTTCTCTTTAGGAGCTCCAAATACTCGAGGTAAGTGGCCATCTGAGGGTCCTTGGCCTGGTACTCACCTGTCACCTGCCCTGTTATCAGCAGTGAATCACTCTTGGCCTATAGACATTCCACACCCATCACTTTAGCTAGCAACATTTCTGCGATCAAAGCCTTATATTTTGCTTGGTTGTTACTGGCTTTGAAGACGAAATGCAGGGCCTGCTCGATCAAGACCCCACTTGGTCCCTCCAAGATCAGTCCAGCACCGCTGCCCTGTTGGTTCGATGACCTATCTACTGAGAGTACCCATCTGAAGTCTGCCTCTCCTTGCTGTGTGGCCTCTGAGGAGAGCTCTACTACGAAGTCGGCATAAACTTGGCCTTTAATGGGCCCTCTAGGTTCAAACTGTACCTCGAACTTAGATAACTCAACTGCCCAGCAGACCATTCTACCTGCTACATCAAGTTTCTGCAGGACCTTGCGAATAGGGAGGTCCATCATCACAATGATAGTGAAGCTGTGAAAATAATGTCGGAGCCTCCGCGCTGAAAATACTACAGCTAGCACTGCCTTCTCTATGGCCTAGTAGCGCACCTCAGGTCCCTACAAGACCTTGCTGACAAAATAAATGGGTTTCTGCACCTGGTCCTGCTCCTGGATTAGGAGTGAACTGATCGCCCGCTCCGTGATGGCGAAGTATAGGCGGAGCAGAGTACCTGATAGCGGTTTGCACGACACTGTGGGATTGGCCAAATACTCCTTTAGCTTGAGGAATGATTCCTCACACTCGTCAGTCCACACGAACCTGTTGTTCCTCTTCAAACACTGGAAGTAGGGATACCCCTTGTCCCCTCCTGCTGAAACAAATCATGACAAGGCGCCCATCCAACCTGTCAACTGCTGTACTTCCTATACAGAGACCGGGCTTCTCATGGCCATTATTGCTGCGCATTTCTTGGGGTTTGCTTCTATTCCACGTTTAGTCAGCAAGAACCCCAAGAACTTTTCTACTTCCACTCCAAACACACATTTTTCAGGGTTCAGTTTTAACTTGTACCTAGCTATGGTGTTGAACAGCTCTTCTAGGTCGGCAACGTGCTGGTCCTTTTTCCTGGGAGGTAACGACCATGTCGTCCACGTATGCCTGCACATTTTTCCCTATCATAGGGGCGAGTATCCTGTCCATCAGTCTCTGATAGGTTGCTCCAGCATTCTTCAATCCAAAGGGCATCACCTTGTAACAATAACTTTAGACCTCTGTCAAGAATGTTGTCTTGCATTCCTCTCTCGGGTGCATCCGGCTCTAGTTGTAACCGGAAAATGCGTCCAAGAAGCTGAGGAGTTTGCATCCTGAAGCGTTGTCCACCAAGGCATCAATGTTGGGCAATGGGTAAGAGTCCTTGGGACAGGCTTTATTTAGGTCTGTGAAGTCGACGCACATCCTCGACTTGCCATTGGTTTTCTTCACTAACACCACATTGGCCAACCACTCAGGGTATTGGATCTCCCTAATGTGACCAGACTCCAGCAGCTTCTAGGTTTCCTGCCTGATGACCTGTCGCCTCTCCTTATTGAATTTTCTCCGTCTCTGGTGTATAGGTCGGACTTGTGGGTCCATGGTAAGATGATGGCACAAGAAGTCAAGGTCAATACTTGGCATGTTTGAGGTAGTCCACGCAAAGGCGTCCAGATGTCGGGCCAAGATCTCGGCGACCTGGTCCTGCTTCTTGACTCAGGGACTTACCAAGTTTGAACTGTTTGCCCCCAATCTCTCATTCTACGACCTCTTCTGTGGGCTTGGTTCATCTCTCAGGGGCGACCTCTACACGAACGATTCCTTCATCCATGGGTGGACAACTGGTGACAGAGCACACCCCTCTCTTTGTCTTGAGGCTATTCTCATAACACTTCCTAGTCGTCTTTTGGTCAGACTTGATGGTGATCATTGTTCCATCAAGGGAGGGCAGGTTCATCTTCATGTTCCTTGTTGAGGGTACTACTCCTAATCTGTTCAACGCTGACCTACACAAAAGAATGTTATAAGTAGATGAAATGTTTACCACAAAATACCTTATGTTCACAGTGTGGGAGGCATTGCCGTCTGTGAATGTCGTCCTCAGCTCGATGTGGCCTCTGACCTCTACTTGGTCCCCCGCAAAGCTGTACAGACATCCATCGTAAGGCCTCAACTAGTCAGGCGATAACTACAATTTGCTGAAGGTCGGCCAGAACATCACATCGGTCGAGCTTTCTTGGTTGACAAGGACCCGGTGCACCTTCCTTCCCACTGTCACCACCAAAATCACCACCGGGTCGTTGTCATGTGGAACCACGTCCAACCGATCAACCTTTGTAAACACGAGGTTAGGCTCTAGGAACTGGTCTGCTTCCCCCTCCTTGACAATCGTTACCCCTCTAGCGTATTTCTTTCGCTAGGAAATGATACACCCTCCTCCTGAGAAACCCCCGGAGATGGTATTGATCTCTCCGTGGATGGGTATCTCGTGCCCGTAGTCTCCTACTAGGGTCACCGTCACTAAGGTCCCCTGTGGTTCCTGTAAGTAGTTTGTCAGAAAACCATTTCTTACCAATTCATCTAGTTGGTGTCCTAGTGTTAGGCAGTTGCCCAGTCCGTGACCACGTGCCTAGTGGAAATCACACCACTTGTCTTTGCTGGGTCCCAACCTCTTGTCGGTCTTCTGGGGAAACTTCAGTCTACTAGCCACCTCGGGATTCGCGATCAGCTCCTTGAGATCTACTCTGAAGCTGTGCCTGGTGGGCTTAGGCTTCTTCGACTCATATGATGTCGACTTAGCCTTCTATCCCGTTGTGGCCTCGTGCACCCTCATAGGTTGAGTGTGACCTGCTGCATGCGGTTTGGACAGATCGGTCATTGTTAGTCAATGACGTCAGCAACAGATGACCACGTGGACCAATCACAGGGTGCCACGTAGAACGAGATAGCAGGAGAATCAGGGAGGAGATCCCTCAGGAAGGCGATCGGTGGTTAGTTGCCCAGTGGCCGCCACCCCCAGAGCGTTTCCTAGATGAGAGGAGAAGACCTTTGGGGTTTGCTGCTGGGGATCATGTGTTTATGAGAGTGACGCCAACCAAGGGTGTAGGACGAGCTATCAGATCAAGGAAGCTGTCTCCTAAGTTTGTTGGACCATATCAGATCTTAAGGAAGATAGGTCCTGTAGCTTATGAGATTGCTCTACCTCCCCAATTAGAAAATCTGCATAATGTCTTTCACGTGTCACAGCTAAGGAAGTATCTTGCAGACCCTAGTCACGTGTTAGAAGTGGACGATGTGCAGATCAGGGATGACTTGTCGTTTGAAGCGAAACCAGTCAGGATTGACGATCAGCAGAGTAAGCAGCTCAGAGGCAAGACCATCAACATGGTGAAAGTAGTGTGGGATGGCAGATCGGGTGATTCGACTTGGGAATTAGAGGAAACCATGAGAGAAGCCTATCCATACCTCTTTTCCTTGTAATTCAATTTTCGAGGACGAAAATTTTTCTTGTTAGGGAGAATGTAAGGACCTAGAAAATTTTATTGGAATGAAAGTGATATATTTTAAGTAAATTCTAAGTATGTTTTTATTTAAAATATAAAGGAAGGAAAGTGTAGCTTAGAAGTCTACGAGATCGCCGTTGTTGAAGACGGAGGCGATCTCCGACTTCTCTGGTACATAATCGCCTGTCGCCTAGAGTACACATGATCGCCAATCACACTTGGTGCACATGATCGCCAATCGCCTATGGTGTACATTGTAAGGACCTAGAAACTTTAAATTGGAATAAAAGTGTTATATTTAAATAATTTCAGAAGATTTTATTATTTAAAATACAAAGAGCTGGTAAATGAAGTTTCGTAGTAGTCGGACCTCGGACGTCGCCCAAGGTCTGGGGTCAGCTGGTCGAGGTCGGTCGGCTGACCATTGTATTAACCAAGTAGTCAGGTGCGATGACTTTATCGTGAGGTAATCACGTGGATGTGCTCGAGGAAGACATGTGGATCAAGAAGAGTAAAGGAAGAAAAGTGTAGCTAAGAAGTCTTCTACGAGATCGCCGTTATTGAAGACGGAGGCGATCTCCGACTTCTCTGGCACATAATCGCCTGTCGCCTAGAGGAGACATGACCGCCAATCGCCTATGGTGTACGTGATCGACGGGAGTGCACGTAGTATGTGGTCAAGATGCTGGATCAACCATAGTGGGTTCCAAAAACCACGCGTACCAAGGTGTGGGCTAAGCCTTAGATACGCTGTGCATGCGAAGCTCTATGCTTGAGCATAAGAAATCGTCCTTAGTGTTGCATGCATGGGCGCACGAGGAGTAGTGCTGATCTACTCTTCGAAATGTGAAGCTACCGACGTCACCAAGCCATCTGGAGGTGATACCTTGGATGTAACATAATGGGAGGATGAACCTTCAGCAAGGTGTGACGATGTGACATCGGTGACCAGAGTAAGGCGATGTGTTCTCGTCACCCACAAGGGCGATAAGAGATCGCCAACAGGATGAGAGGAACATTGGTCATCAACCAGAATGGGAGACACATCGGTGGTCTGCCAGGGTGAGACATCGGTGGTCTGCCAGGGTGAGACATCGGTGGTCCTCCAGGGTGAGACATCGGTTGTCTGCCAGGATGAGACATCGGTTGTCTGCCAGGATGAGGAATCAGTCATCACCGGGATGAGGCACGTCAGTCATCGCCGGTATGAGAGACAGACGGTCATCGCCAGGATGAGGGACACATCGGTCGCTTTCCAGGGAGTGACATCGGTCGTCCGCCAGGATGAGACATCGGTGGATAGTCATCGCGCGAGCGATCATCGGTGGAAGATTATCACGCGATGTCGAGTTTCACGCAGATAAGGTGGGACCCAGGCTCTCAGCATCAGACGTACTGCACGCGCGACACGTAGACAAAAATGGTGGTTCAGAATAGTGACCTCAGAGTGTTGGCCTGCGCAGAGGCATGCATAGTCGTACTGTTCAGGGAAGCGTACACGCAAACTTCCCTGCAGAGTGGGTGGTGGCAGCGGCTTTTGTGGACAAGTTGGTTTAAGATTCAAAAACCCACTTCTGAGAGGCAAAGGACGTTGCAGTGGTTCAAGAGTGAAAGAGTGAGTTTACCTTCATTCTTCTCCTTTTCTCTCCTTCGCGCTGCGATTCAGGCATCCTCAAGCACCAGTGCGACGAGCGACGACTGCCCTTGGAGCACCTGGGAGGTTCTTTGCAAGTTCTACAAACCAGACGCTAAAACAGAGCTAAGGCATCCTTTAAGCTCGGTGGGTTTTGGAGCTCTTGGTGTTTTGCGCAAGTCCAGGTAAGGGAAGCTAGCCTTATTTTCCAACGAAAACCTTATATTAGATGATTGAGATGATGGGGCGACGTGGTCGCCGGTTTTCAACTGTTATTGTATAATCCCCTGTTTTTGGACGAGATCGCCGGTTTCGGCGTTGTTTTTCGAACTCCCCTGTTTTTGGTGTTGTTTTGAAACTGTTTGAGATTTAAATGTGATATTCGAAAATCTGAACCTTGGAATGAGTTTTGATGTGATTGGAATCATTCATTTAAGTGTTATATGATGTGTTGAATGTTGTGAATGTGGGATCAAGACATAGTATTTTCAGGAAAGGAAATACCGTGTTGAGATTGGTTAGGAGGTGTATTGATCAGTGAGTATCCTGTGAATGAGACGATCCTGACTCTCTTGATATAATGGAATCATATAGATGAAGTTATTCAGGCGTTGAGAGTCGATGGAGGTTCATACGTATGGGTGAGTTGTTTGAAAGAGAACGAGCTTGACCCGTTGTATGGATTAACCCTGTCATGCTAGGATAGTGATGATATTGAGATTCATTTATACGCTTGTGAATATGTGTGATTTCACGGCGACCCTGTGAATGTGTGTGATTTCACAGTGGGGCAGTATGACAGGTGCAGGTCTCTGGATGCTAAGTTCAACGCACGAGTCTTCCGGAAGTAGTGTCAAGTGTCTTGTGTGATGAGTCAGTGGAAGTCTGACGTGAGAAATGAGAAACTTTGAATTGATAGACACTTGATGAATTATGTGAATTGAACGACTCTTGAGGAATTGTGTAATATGTGATTACTTGATGGTCATGTGAAGGGAATGGGAAAGTTGATGGTTTTTACGTGGGTGTCTTAAAATTTGTTTTATCTTGATTTTAAAGTTCATATCTAAACTCTCTTTCAAATATCTAGCTTACCCTGTGTTTTTGGTGTTGTGTTTGGCTTTTTCTTAAACCTGTGATGATCGTGTATAATTTACACGGGAGCAGATGATGTTGCAGGAAGTAGAGCTCCTCAGTGAGTGGTCGCCGGAAGGAGATCGCTTGTTTCTGTTTCTGTCAGGCGATCACCCTTTTTCTGTTGTCTGATAGGAGATCGCCCTTTTCTGATAGGAGATCGCCTTTTCCTGTTAGGAGATCGCCTGTCTTTTTATTTGCTGTATTTTGTTTACGCTTTTGGAAACTGACCGATTATGTATTAAACTCCCTGTGAGGAGAAACTTCATTACATATATATAATTATGTTCATTTCAATATTAATGTTTTACCTTTAATTCGTTTTACAAATATGAAAAGCAATTTGGCGGGATGTTACATTAATGGTATCAGAGCAGTTCGTCCTTAGGATGACCTGAGGGCTGTGGATCCATTGTGTTTCTTCTGCTCATAAAATCTGTTTGAGTTTTAAATAACAACTATAGTGAAAGATTTTCAAACGTTTTTGTATTGAGATTTTGTGTGTGCTTTAGTGAATATATGCCATAACTGAAAATCTTAGTATTAAGAATGAGAGGATCTTGATAAAGTAGTGAGGGTGCACACTCATAACTGGATCGAGATGATTCTCAATCTTAATTCCAAAGGTTTGATGTTTAGCATACATTGAATTCTGGTGTGATTTATTTCATTTTATTGAGTGTTTTTGTAATTGAGTAAAAGTAGTTGTTTGGATTGAAGGTTGTATACCAGTAGCTGTTCTGGTGTTTTGTTTGAGGTTATAAGTATTGTGATTCTGTTGATGAGCTCAAATTCTCAATGACTTTGAGATGCTGACCTTTGTAAGGTCTAGATGTTACCTCCTGAATGAATTGATTTCTTATCAATCTCATTCTTGTAGTTGTAGGGAATATACAAATCTTATAGTTTCAAAATCTGAAACGAAGAAAGATGGCACGTAAACCTCCTACCCCTCCCCAACCTTCTTCGGAAATGGGCCAGATTGCCAAGGCTATAGAGATGATGGCAAGTGCTATCCAACAACAGAATACGGTAATGGCTTAGATTCATCAGGCTGTAATGCATCATTGGGAAACTGCTCGGTCGGCTGAAACAGCTTCCCACGTCGGTCAGCCTCAGGAACAGATGGGACTGACCGAGTTCATGAGGCACAACCCACCCAAGTTCAGTGGGAATGCTACCCCTGATCAAGCAGATCCGTGGATCAGGGAGTTTCATGCCTTAGTAGAGAAGGCAAAGGTGGTGGAGACCCTGGAAAGGAGTGATGCCAGGGTAATCAGATCACACCCAGGGGGTCCCTCCAGTGGGAAGGCCAAGGTGCAGCACCCACAAAGCAAGCCTTATGCGAGACCTCCACCACATCGGGCAGGAGCAGTTCCGCCCCAGTTTCAGCAGCAACAACCATGGAAACCAAGATGTTTCTGTTGTGGTGGGTCACATAACGTCAAGGTGTGCTCCAAGGGGATATCAGAGAAAGGATGCTTCAAATGCCAAAAGATGGGACATATTGCTAGAGAGTGTCCTAACAAGAATAGGATGACTCAACCCGGTGGTTCTCGGCAGTTTAGGAATGCAGACCGTAGGCCGCAGACAGCAGGGAGAGTGTTTACTATGTCGGGAGCTGAGGCATCTCAGTCAGGTAACTTAGTACAAAGTGTTTACTCTATAGCTGGTAGATGCGTTAGAATTTTGTTTGATTCCAGAGCGACACACTCTTTTGTGTCAAGCCTGTGTGTAGCCGAGTTGGGCCTTCTAGTGAAGGAGTTACCGTTTGAACTGTTGGTCTCTACACCTGCATCAGGACAGGTTGCGACCTCCATAGTTTGCTCTGAATGTCCAGTGATGGTAGAGGGACGCAGGTTCAAAGTAAGTTTGATCTGCCTACCTCTTCAGGATCTGGATGTTATCCTAGGAATGGATTGGCTATCTGCCAATCACATTCTCATAGATTGCGGTAGGCAGAAAATTAGCGTTTCCAGATCTCCAAGAGTCAGATGTGATATCTGCTCAGCATGGGTGGTCGGAGTTGGGAAAAAGGGGCGAGGTGCTTCGTGATCCTAGCTCGGTTGGAAGTGAAGAATGAAGAGGACGTAAGCAGGATACATGTGGTGAGAGATTTCATGGATGTATTTCCAGAAGGAATACCTGGACTACCTCCTAAGAGAGAAGGTTTCACGCAGAATGGGGGTTGTTTTGTTGATCGGGATTTGAAAGATGAGTGTGGGAATGGTGGGTTGAAGTTAAAGGCTCCTGAACTTGGAAAATGAGGATGCAGCTCTGTCTGTGAATGTAGAAGGGAAGGAGGTAATGGCTACGGATAAGAATAAGGATAAGCCATGTTATGATAGTGTTGATTCACTTCCGTTGAGTTCTTCTGGTGATGTTAGGGAATTGCAAAAAGTTAGATGTGGAAACAAAACTTTATGTGCCTTGTGTTTCTAATGGGATGGGATTTGCAGCTAATCCTTTAGATGGGCGTTGTGGTGGTCAGCATTTCATTTCTGATCCTAGAAACAATGCTGCATCGTCAGCCGTAACAACAAGTCCTCACCCTGAACGCAGTGAGGGATTTATGATCTGTGTGTTGAACACTGAGCACCCTGAGATCCCATGCAATGCTAATATGGATGTATCCATTGGAATTCCTGAGTGAGCAGCTCCGAAATCCCAACCAGTTGCTAAAGAGGTGGGTTTTTCATAATCTGCTATTAGTAATCAAAGAACAGATGAACCAGACGGGCGCCTAAAGGGAAGAAGCCGTTCTCTTTCAGTCTTTTGCTGCTTCAAGATCGGTTCGACAAGAAATGGTGCCTAATGTGAATTCAAGCTACAAACCTGTCGTTTTTGAACTGAAAAGTGAAAATCCTGGAAGGAACTCTATCTCTGCAGTTTCTAGACAGAATAACAATGTGGATGCCAACCCAAGTCATGGCAAATCAATTCGTGCCAATGATGGACATCTGAAACAAGAGAAATTAGAAGTTAAGGATCAAAATTTTGAGGGGGGGTTTTCTGGTCTGCAAGTCTCTACTCCTACCAATGAAATGACAAAATGTGGACCAAAGCCTAATCTGTTCTTCCAGGTCGGTGCTAGTATAGGGGTACTCTGGCGTGATGGTGGCGTTAGAGAATGCTGGTTTAGATGAAAAATCTGGAGTGTGTCTCCAAGGCTGCTGAAGGTCCAGTACGATGATTTGCTTGATAAAGAGGGACCGCAGAAACTAGAGGAATGGGTCTCTTCATCTAGAGGGACAGCTACTGATTAATTGGGTATGCAATGTTCAGACCGCTTAACAGTCAAGCCATGCTCTCCTGAACGCCATTCAGGTCGCCCTCTTGAGTTTGAATCAGCAGTGTATGCCTGGTGGTATGATGGGTGGTGGGAAGGTGTTGTAACTGCAGCTAATGTCAGTGGTAGAGGGATCTTCGTCAGATGGCTCTACCTTAGAAAGTGAATCATCATCCATCCCCAAAGTTGAAGTTGCTAAGAAGGTGAGCAAGAATCGTTTGGTTGGGAAATCCCTGTGGATCTGGAAAATATGAAGGGAATAACTTTGAGGGAGCCACTCTATGTCGCTCCTGAGGACAAGGGTAACAACTCTAGTGGTGGCTATGAGGACGAAGCTGACAAGGCTGTGAAAACACTTCTGGCCTTAAATGAACACAAGGATAATAACTCTTGTAGAGACAGTGATGATGTTGACGATGAGGAAAAGACCTTTGGAGTTGTAGTTGGAGATCATGCATTTATGAAAGTGACACCGACCAAGGGTGTAGGACGAGCTATCAGATCAAAGGAGCTGTCTCCTAAGTTAGTCGGGCCATATCAGATCTTAAGGAGGATCGGTCCAGTGGCTTATGAAATCGCCCTACCTCCACAATTAGCAAATCTGCATAATGTCTTTCACGTGTCACAGCTAAGGAAGTACCTTGCAGACCCTAGTCACGTGTTGGGAGTAGACGATGTGCAGATCGGGTGATACAACTTGGGAATTAGAAGGAACCATGAGAGAAGCCTATCCCTACCTCTTTTCCTTGTAATTCAATTTTCGAGGACGAAAATTTTTCTTGTTGGGGAGAATGTAAGGACCTAGAAACTTTAAATTGGAATAAAAGTGTTATATTTAAATAATTTCAGAAGATGTTATTATTTAAAATACAAAGAGCTGGTAAATGAAGTTTCGTAGTAGTCGGACCTCGGACGTCGCCCAAGGTCTGGGGTCAGCTGGTCGAGGTCGGTCGGCTGACCATTGTATTAACCAAGTAGTCAGGTGCGATGACTTTATCGTGAGGTAATCACGTGGATGTGCTCGAGGAAGACATGTGGATCAAGAAGAGTAAAGGAAGAAAAGTGTAGCTAAGAAGTCTTCTACGAGATCGCCGTTATTGAAGACGGAGGCGATCTCCGACTTCTCTGGCATATAATCGCCTGTCGCCTAGAGGAGACATGACCGCCAATCGCCTATGGTGTACGTGATCGACGGGAGTGCACGTAGTATGTGGTCAAGATGCTGGATCAACCATAGTGGGTTCCAAAAACCACGCGTATCAAGGTGTGGGCTAAGCCTTAGATACGCTGTGCATGCGAAGCTCTATGCTTGAGCATAAGAAATCGTCCTTAGTGTTGCATGCATAGGCGCACGAGGAGTAGTGCTGATCTACTCTTCGAAATGTGAAGCTACCGACGTCACCAAGCCATCTGGAGGTGATACCTTGGACGTAACATAATGGGAGGATGAACCTTCAGCAAGGTGTGACGATGTGACATCGGTGACCAGAGTAAGGCGATGTGTTCTCGTCACCCACAAGGGCGATAAGAGATCGCCAACAGGATGAGAGGAACATCGGTCATCAACCAGAATGGGAGACACATCGGTGGTCTGCCAGGGTGAGACATCGGTGGTCTGCCAGGGTGAGACATCGGTGGTCCTCCAGGGTGAGACATCGGTTGTCTACCAGGATAAGACATCGGTTGTCTGCCAGGATGAGGAATCAGTCATCACCGGGATGAGGCACGTCAGTCATCACCGGTATGAGAGACAGACGGTCATCGCCAAGATGAGGGACACATCAGTCGCTTTCCAGGGAGAGACATCGGTCGTCCGCCAGGATGAGACATCGGTGGATAGTCACCGCGCGAGCGGTCATCGGTGGAAGATTATCGCGCGATGTCGAGTTTCACGCAGATAAGGTGGGACCCAGGCTCTCAGCATCAGACGTACTGCACGCGCGACACGTAGACAAAAAGGGTGGTTCAGAATAGTGACCTCAGAGTGTTGGCCTGCACAGAGGCACGCGTAGTCGTACTGTTTAGGGAAGCGTACACGCAAACTTCCCTGCAGAGTGGGTGGTGGCAGCGGCTTTTGTGGACAAGTTGGTTTAAGATTCAAAAACCCACTTCTGAGAGGCAAAGGACGTTGCAGTGGTTCAAGAGTGAAAGAGTGAGTTTACCTTCATTCTTCTCCTTTTCTCTCCTTCGTGCTGCGATTCAGGCATCCTCAAGCACTAGTGCGACGAGCGATGACTGCCCTTGGAGCACCTGGGAGGTTCTCTGCAAGTTCTACAAACCAGACGCTAAAACAGAGCTAAGGCATCCTTTAAGCTCGGTGGGTTTTGGAGCTCTTGGTGTTTTGCGCAAGTCCAGGTAAGGGAAGCTAGCCTTATTTTCCAACGAAAACCTTATATTAGATGATTGAGATGATGGGGCGACGTGGTCGCCGGTTTTCAACTGTTATTGTATAATCCCCTGTTTTTGGACGAGATCGCCGGTTTCGGCGTTGTTTTTCGAACTCCCCTGTTTTTGGTGTTGTTTTGAAACTGTTTGAGATTTAAATGTGATATTCGAAAATCTGAACCTTGGAATGAGTTTTGCTGTGATTGGAATCATTCATTTAAGTGTTATATGATGTGTTGAATGTTGTGAATGTGGGATCAAGACATAGTATTTTCAGGAAAGGAAATACCGTGTTGAGATTGGTTAGGAGGTGTATTGATCAGTGAGTATCCTGTGAATGAGACGATCCTGACTCTCCTGATATAATGGAATCATATAGATGAAGTTATTCAGGCGTTGAGAGTCGATGGAGGTTCATACGTATGGGTGAGTTGTTTGAAAGAGAACGAGCTTGACCCGTTGTATGGATTAACCCTGTCATGCTAGGATAGTGATGATATTGAGATTCATTTATACGCTTGTGAATGTGTGTGATTTCACGGCGACCCTGTGAATGTGTGTGATTTCACAGTGGGGCAGTATGACAGGTGCAGGTCTCTGGATGCTAAGTTCAACGCACGAGTCTTCTGGAAGTAGTGTCAAGTGTCTTGTGTGATGAGTCAGTGGAAGTCTGACGTGAGAAATGAGAAACTTTGAATTGATAGACACTTGATGAATTATGTGAATTGAACGACTCTTGAGGAATTGTGTAATATGTGATTACTTGATGGTCATGTGAAGGGAATGGGAAAGTTGATGGTTTTTACGTGGGTGTCTTAAAATTTGTCTTATCTTGATTTTAAAGTTCATATCTAAACTCTCTTTCAAATATCTAGCTTACCCTGTGTTTTTGGTGTTGTGTTTGGCTTTTTCTTAAACCTGTGATGATCGTGTATAATTTACACGGGAGCAGATGATGTTGCAGGAAGTAGAGCTCCTCAGTGAGTGGTCGCCGGAAGGAGATCGCCTGTTTCTGTTTCTATCAGGCGATCACCCTTTTTCTGTTGTCTGATAGGAGATCGCCCTTTTCTGATAGGAGATCGCCTTTTCCTGTTAGGAGATCGCCTGTCTTTTTATTTGCTGTATTTTGTTTACGCTTTTGGAAACTGACCGATTATGTATTAAACTCCCTGTGAGGAGAAACTTCATTACATATATATAATTATGTTCATTTCAATATTAATGTTTTACCTTTAATTCATTTTACAAATATGAAAAGCAATTTGGCAGGATGTTACATTAATGGTATCAGAGCAGTTCGTCCTTAGGATAACCTGAGGGCTGTGGATCCATTGTGTTTCTTCTGCTCATAAAATCTGTTTGAGTGGGTAGTGGCAGCGGCAATTGTGGACAAGTTGGTTTAGATTCAAAAACTCACTTCTGAGAGGCAAAGAACGTTGCAGTGGTTCAAGAGTGACAGAGTGAGTTTACCTTCATCCTTCTCTTTTCTCTGCTTCGCGCTGCGATTCAGGCATCCTCAAGCACCAGTACGACGAGCGACGACTGCCCTTGGACTCCTAGGAAGTTCTCTGCAAGTTCTCCAAACCGGACGCTAAAACAGAGTTAGTTGTTTCGCTCTGTTCTTCGAGTCGATCCTGCACTTGAGAGGGTTGCCTCTGCATAGGCGTTGCATGCAGCTCTCTTGGCTTCAGGAATCGTCTCTGTTAACGTAGAAATGAGTGGTATAGCTAGTTTTGTGACTAAGGCTCCATGGTGCAGGTTAAGGCATCTTTAAGCTTCGGTGGGTTTTGGAGCTCTTGGTGTTTTTGCGCAAGTTCAGGTAAGGGAAGCTAGCATTTTCGTTTATAAAAACGTTAGGCGAGTAGGTTCTGAAGTGAGGGCGACGTGGTCGCCGGTTTTCATATTCCTTTTCACAATGCTCTGTTTTTATGTGTGGGGCGACGTGATCGCCGGTTTTAATGTTGATTTCGAACTCCCTTGTTTTAGTGTCGTTTGAAACTGTTTGAGATTGAAATGTGATATTCAAAAATTTGAACCTTGGAATGATTGTTGCTGTGATTGGAATCGTTCATTTAAGTGTTATATGATGTGTTGAATGTTGTGAATGTGGGATCAAGGCATAGTATTTTCAGGAAAGAAAATACCGTGTAGGATGTGCATTGATCGGTGATTTCTATAATGAGATATCCTGACTCTCCTGATATAATGGAATCATATAGATGAAGTTATTCAGGCGTTGTGAGTCGATGGAGGTTCATACGTATGGGTAAGTTGTTTGAAAGATAACTACTTGACCTGTTGTATGGATTCACCCTGTCATACTAAGAGAGTGATGAGATTGAGATTGAGATTATGTTGATGCGCATAGCTATGGGAACTTTACAGCAATGTAGTATGACAGGTGCAGATCTCTGAGTCTAGTGAATGCACATGTCTTCCGGAAGTAGTGTCAAGTGTCTATGTGTGATGAGTCAGTGGAAGTCTGATGTGAGAAATGAGAAACTTTGAAATTGATAGACACTTGATGGAATTATGTGAATTGAACGACTCTTGAGGAAATTGTGAAATATGTGATTACTTGATGGTCATGTGAAGGGAATGAGAAAGTTGATGGTTTTTACGTGGATGTCTTAAATTTGTTTTATCTTGATTTTAAAGTTTCATATCTAAATTCTCTTTAAAATATCTAGCTTACCCTGCGTTTTTGTTTTGTATCGTGGTTGTTTTTCTTAAACCTGTGATGATCGTGTATAATTTACACGGGAGCAGATGATGTTGCAGGAAGTAGAGCTCCTCAGTGAGTGGTCCCCGGAAGGAGATCGCCTGTTTTCTGTTTCTGTTAGGAGATCACCTGTTTTTCTATTTTGCTGTATTTTGTTTAAGTTTGGAAACTGACTGGATATGTATTAAACTCCCTGTGAGGAGAAATTTCATTACATATATATATATATATATATGTTCACTTCGATATTATTGTTTTACCTTTATTTCACTATATAAATATGAAAAGGATTTGGCGGGATGTTACAGCATGTAGAGGGAGATCAGTCATCGGGGTTCTTGCCAACACGTGTTATGTAACATCCCACCAAATACATTTCATATTTATATAATATAAATGAAGATAAACAAGTATTTTGAAATAAACATAATCATATATATATAATGGAGTTTCTCCTCATCGGGAGTTTAATACACAAACTGTGAATCTTTCCAAAAAAAACTTAACCAAAAATACAACAAAAGACAAATCGGGCGATATGCAAAAAAAAGGGCGATCTCCTAGTCAATCAGGTGATCTCCTATCAGACCGGCGATCTCCTATCAGACCGGCGATCTCACTTTCCTGCAACGTCATCTGCTCCCGTGTAAATCATACACGATCATCACAAGTTTTAAGAAGAACATCCACAAACGAAAACGCAGGGTAAGCTAGACAGTTTTAAAAGAGAATTTAGATATGAACTTTAAAATCAAGATAAATTAATTTAAGGCACCCACGTAAAAACATCAGCTTTCTCATTCTTCCCACATACCATCAAGTAAAAACCCACATTTCACAAGTCCTCAAGAGTAGTTCATATCACGCAGTGCAGCAAGTGTCTATCCACATACAGTGTTCCTCATTTCTCACGTCAGGTTTTCCACTGACTCACAATACATAGACACAAGACACTAATTCCGGAATACTCGTGCATTGATTAGACTCAGAGATCTGCACCTGCCATATTGCCCACTGTGGAATCTCTCACATCCACAGGGTCGCCGTGAAATCTCTCACATTCATCAGCGTATAATGAATCTCACACATCACCATACAGCATGACAGGGTTAATCCACGCGAAACAGGTCGGTTTGTTCTCTTTCAAACAACCCACCCATACAGGTGAACCTCCTTCGACTCTCAACAACTGAGTAACTTCCTCTACGTGAGTCCATTACCTCAGCAGAGTCAGGATATCTCGTTCTTAATCACCGATCAATGCACCTACTACAAGATCTTACACGGTATTTTCTTTCCTGAAAATACTATGCCTCGACCTCACACTCACCACATCCAACACATCATACCATTCAAATAAATCATTCAAATCACATCAACAACCATTTCAAAGCTTCAGATCTTCGAATACCTCATGTAAATCTCAAGTAGTTTCAAAACAGTATCAAAAACAGAGGAGTTCGTAAAACAGCGCCAAAACCGGCGATCTAGTTCAAAAACAGAGTGTTTCGAAGATTGTATATAAAACCGGCGACCTCGTCGCCCAAGCACACAAACAGAGCATTTTACGCAGATGAAAACGAAAATGGCGACCACGTCGCCCTCATTTCAGAAGATAGCTAAACTATGGCTCGTATGGAAAAGAGGTCTAGCTTCCCTTACCTGGACTTGCGCAAACACCAGGAGTTCCGAAATCCAACGAAGCTTGAAGAACGCTTTGACTCTGTTCTTGTGTCTGGTTTTGAAGAGCTTGCAGAGAACCACCCAAGTGCTCCAAGGGCAAACGTCGAACTGGTGCTTGAGGATGCCTGGAAAACGCAGCGCGAAGGGGAGAAAGGAGGAGGATGGAGATAGTCTCGCTCTTTCACTCTTGGATCACTTGTAACGCTCTTTGCCTCCTCTCAGTGGGTTTTGATCCCAACCATACCTGTCCTCGTATACTGCTGCCCTCCCCTTTTTCTGCAAAAGCCTGGGCGTACGTTCCTCTGAACAGTACGACCCCGGTTGTCTTTTGTGCATGCAAACCACTGCTCTGAACAGTACTACCACTGTTGTCTCTGGTGCATGCCAACCACTGCTCTGAACAGTACTGCCACTGTTTGTCGCTTGTGCATGCCAGCCACTGCTCTGAACAGTACGACCGTGAGTGTCTCCCGCGCATGCCAACATTCTGATGTCACTATTCTGAACCACCCTTTTCGTCTACGTGGCGCGCGTGCAGAACGTCTCATGCTGGATGTCTGGGTCCCACGTTCTCTGTGTATAACTTAACGTAGCGCGATGACCTTTCGCCGATGACTACCAGCTCGAAGAGAAACCTCTGATGACCTCTCGCGCGAAGACGATCCACCGATGACCTCGCGCGAAGACTACCACCGATGATCTCGCGCGAAGACTACCACCGATGACCTCGCGCGAAGACTACCACCGATGACCTCGCGCGAAGACTACCACCGATGACCTCTCGCGCGAAGACTCTCGACCGATGACCTCTCGCGCGAAGACTCTCGACCGATGACCTCTCGCGCGAAGACTCTCGACCGATGACCTCTCGCGCGAAGACTCTCGACCGATGACCTCTCGCGCGAAGACTCTCGACCGATGACCTCTCGCGCGAAGACTCTCGACCGATGTCTTCCTCTGGCGACGCCCTCATAACTCTCGCGCCTTGGCCACGTCCACATGCATCGCGCCCTGGCAATGCCCGCGTGCCTCGCGTCCGCGCGATGCCCGCATGCCCCTCGCGTCCGCGCGATGCCTGCATGCCTCTCGCGCCCGCGCGATGTCCACCTGGCGCTCATGTGTAGCAGACGACCGGCGACCTCGTAGCCTTCTAAACTTAACTTTTTCCTCCCTTTCTATTCTAAATAAAAACATACTTAGAATTTATTTAAAATATAACTCTTTTATTCCAATAAATTTTTCAGGTCCTTACATTCTCCCCAACAAGAAAATTTTTCGTCCTCGAAAATTGGATTACAAGGAAAAGAGGTATGGATAAGCCTCCCTCATGGGTTCTTCTAACTCCCAAGTAGAATCCCCCGATTTCTCATCCCACACCACTTTCACCATGTCGATGGTCTTACCTCTGAGCTGTTTACATTGCCGATCGTCAATCTTGACTGGTTTTGCTTCAAAGGACAAGTCATCCCTAATCTGCACGTCGTCTACATCCAGCACATGACTAGGGTCTGCCATGTACTTCCTCAGCTGTGACACGTGAAACACATTGTGCAGATTCGCCAGATGGGGAGGTAGGGCGATCTCATACGCCACTGGGCCAATCCTTCTTAAGATCTGATATGGTCCCACGAACTTAGTGGACAACTTCTTCGACCTGATCGCCCGCCCTACACCCTTGGTTGGTGTCACTTTCATGAACACGTGATCTCCAGCAGCAAACTCCAAAGGCTTTCTCCTCTGATCTGCATAGGACTTCTGCCTACTCTGAGAGGCTTTCATTCTGCTTTGTATCTGCTTCACCTTCTCGGTCGTCTGCTGAATCAACTCTGGCCCAACCAAGACTGCCTCGCCCTCCTGGTACCAACATAAGGGAGTTCTGCATTTCCTCCCATACAGGGCTTCATATGGTGCCATCCCAATGCTGGCGTGGTAGCTATTGTTATAGGTAAACTCCACTAGTGGCAACACCTCCTCCCAACCTCCCAATTGATCCAAAACGCATGCCCTCAGCAGATCTTCCAAAGATTGGATCGTCCTCTCTGACTGACCATCTGTTTGGGGATGATATGCAGAGCTCATCCTCAACTTGGTTCCCAAACACTCTTGCAAGGTCTGCCAAAACCGTGAAGTGAACCTGGGATCCCTATCTGAAATGATGCTGGAAGGCACTCCATGCAACCTCACAATCTCCTTGATGTACAGCTGTGCCAACTTGGCCATGGGCATCTTCATATTTACTGGGAGGAAGTGGGCACTCTTCGTCAGCCTATCAATGATGACCCAGATTGCATCATGACCCTTTACCGATCTGGGTAAATGGGTGACAAAATCCATGGCAATGCTGTCCCACTTCCACTCGGGGATATCCAGTTGCTGCAACAGTCCGCCAGGTTTTTGATGCTCCACCTTCGCCTTTTGACACGTTAAGCAGGTTGCCACGTACTGGGCGACGTCCCTCTTCATGCCTGACCACCAAAATGACTCCTTCAAGTCATGGTACATCTTGTTCATGCCTGGGTGGAGGTTAAGGCGACTCTTATGACCTTCCTCTAGGATCATCTTCTTCAACTCATCATTTGCGGGTATGCAAATCCTGCCATCAAACCTCAAGATCCCATCATCGCCCATCTCAAAGCCTCTCACCTGATCTGTTCCTAGCGACTCCATAGTGCGCTTCAGGCTAGGGTCCTCCAATTGCTTATCCTTCAACATCCCCAGGAAGTCATTAGTTATAGTCAGCTTACTACAACTAATGTGATTCACGTGGAACTCCACCCCAAGGTTTAAGTCCCTGAACTGCTCGATCAGTTTCTGCTCTTCCATCATCATGGTGGCGACTTGTATAGACTTCCTACTCAAGGCATCTGCCACTACATTGGCCTTCCCTGGGTGATACATGAGTTGAAAATCGTAGTCCTTTAGGAATTCCATCCACCTTCTTTGCCTCATGTTTAGTTCCTTCTGATCAAACAGGTATTTCAGGCTCTTATGGTCACTGAATACCTGGAACCGAGCTCCGTAAAGATAATGCCTCCAGATCTTCAAGGCAAACACTACCGCTGCCAACTCCAGATCATGAGTAGGGTAGTTTCTCTCATGCACCTTGAGTTGCCTTGAAGCATATGCAACCACCCTCTTCTCTTGCATCAAGACGCATCCCAAGCCTTGATGTGAGGCATCACAGAAGACATCAAAAGGTCTTCCTACTTCTGGAATCACCAGCACTGGAGCACTGGTCAGCCTCTCCTTTAGTTCCTTGAAGCTCTGCTCACATCGGTCGGTCCAAGCAAAGGGTTGGTCCTTGCGGGTCAGTTGTGTTAAAGGAGCCACAACTTTGGAAAAATCCTCAATGAACCTCCGATAGTAGCCCGCCAACCCCACAAAGCTCCTTATCTCAGTCACTGTCTTAGGACGTTCCCATTGCAGCACTGCCTCTACCTTGGCTGGATCTACCGAGATCCCCTGGGCAGATATCACGTGTCCTAAGAAGTTGACTTCCCTTAGCCAGAACTCACACTTAGAGAACTTGGCATAGAGCTGCTTCTCCCTCAGTATTTCCAATACTGTCCTCAGGTGTTCCTCATGCTCTTCCTCGGTCCTTGAATAAATGAGGATGTCATCTATGAAGACCACCACAAACTTGCCCAAGAAAGGGCGAAAAATCCTATTCATGTAGTCCATGAATAGAGCTGGAGCATTGGTGACTCCAAATGGCATCACTACATACTCGTAGTGCCCATATCTAGACCTAAAAGCTGTCTTCTGAACATCTTCAGCTTTTACCAAGATTTGGTGATACCCCGATCTCAGGTCGATCTTGGAGAACACCGAGGCCCCATGAATCTGGTCCATCAAATCGTCAATCCGAGGTAGGGGGTACTTGTTCTTGATGGTCAATTTGTTCAATTGCCTGTAGTCTATACACAACCGAGACCCTCCATCCTTCTTCTTGACTAGGAGCACTGGAGCTCCCCACGGAGATACACTGGGTCTGATGAATTGTTTCTCCAGCAGCTCTTCCAACTGCTTCTTTAACTCTACTAACTCGGCTGGTGCCATCCTGTAAGGTGCCATTGACACTGGTCCAGCTCCAGGTACCAAGTCAATAGAGAATTCCAATTCTCTCTTAGGGGGTAACCCAGGCACCTCTTCTGGAAATACATCCGTGAAATCCCTCACCACGTGTATTCTGCTTACGTCCCCTTCATTCCTCACTTCCAACCGAGCTAGCATCACGAAGCACCTCGCCCCTTCCTCCAACTCTGATCGCCCTCTTTGAACTGGCCACACCTCTGATTCTTGGGGGTCTGGAAATGCTACCTTCTGCCTACCACAGTCTATGAGAACATGATTGGCAGCTAGCCAATCCATTCCCAGGATAACATCCAGGTCCTGAAGAGGTAGGCAGATCAAGTTCACTTTGAATCTACGTCCCTCTACTATCACTGGACATTCAGGGCAAACTGTGGAGGTCAACACCTGTCCTGACGCAGGTGTAGAGACCAACAGTTCGAAGGGTAACTCTCTCACCACAAGGCCCAACTCGGCTACACACATGCTTGACACAAAGGAGTGTGTCGCTCCAGAATCAAACAAAGTTTTTACACCTCTACCAGCTATAAAGCAAACATTCTGCACAAGGTTACCTGATTGGGACGCCTCAGCTCCTGACATGGCAAACACCCTCCCGGTTGCCTGAGGTCTGTTGCCTTCGTTCCTCATCTGCTGGGAACCACTGGGTTGAGTCATTCTGTGCTGAGTAGGACAATACTTGGCAACGTGCCCCGTCTTCTGGCAGGTAAAGCATCTCCTCTCTGAGTCTTTCTTGGGGCACACATTGGCTGTGTGTGGCCCACCGCAATGGAAACATTGAAATTTCCTAGTTTGTTGCTGATGAGACTGGGGTGGTGCTGCTCTCGCCCTATGCTGTGGAGGCCTCGCGTAGGGCTTAAACTGCTGTTGCTGTACCCTTGCCTTCCCATTGGAGGGACCGCCTGGGTGGGACCTGCTCACCCGAGACTCACCCTTCTCTAGAGTCTCCACCATTTTCGCCTTCTCCACTAAGGCATGAAATTCTCTAATGCACATCGGGGCTATGGTCCTCTTCAGCCCATGCTTCAGTCCTTCTTCGAATTTCCTACACCTCCAAGCCTCAGAGGTGGCTTGGGTATAAAACCTGGCGAGGTACTCGAACCGAGCAGCATAGGCATTCACAGACATATCCCCCTGCTCCAACCTCAGGAACTCAGCTTCCTTCGCAAATCTTGCGCTGTCTGGGAAGTACTTCTCCAAGAACCTCACTCTGAAGCTTTCCCAATCCATCACTTCCTCTCGGGC
This sequence comes from Phaseolus lunatus, assembly GCA_013389735.1. Taxonomy (NCBI): domain Eukaryota; kingdom Viridiplantae; phylum Streptophyta; class Magnoliopsida; order Fabales; family Fabaceae; genus Phaseolus; species Phaseolus lunatus. The sequence continues at coordinate 77,439 of JAAFYQ010000025.1, read as the reverse complement.
CTCCATCATCTGTTGAGTTCCCATCCACCAGAACTCAGCTTCCCCAGACAGGAGGTATGTGGCAAACACCAGCTTCTTGTCTTCAGGGCAGGAAGTCGCCCTGAATATCTTCTCTAACCCCCTGACCCACTGATCTGCTTGATCAGGGGTAACGTTCCCACTGAACTTAGGTGGGTTGTGCCTGAGGAACTCAGTCAGTCCCATATGCTCCTGAGGCTGACCGACGTCGGGGTTTGTTGCGGCCGATCTGGCGGTCTCCCACTGTTGCATTGTAGCTTGGTGATTTTGAGACATCGCCGCATTCTGCTGCTGGATGGCACTTGCCATCATCTCGATGGCCTTGGCGATCTGACCCATTTCAGAAGAAGGTTGGGGTGGGGTAGAGGGTCTACGTGCCATCTCTCTTGTTTCGGATCTTGAAGCTATGAGTTTCCTATATTCCCTACAACTACAGGAATGAGATTGATAAGAAATCAATTCATTCAGGAGGTAATAACTAGACCTTACAAAGGTCAGCATCTCAAAGTCATCAAGAATTTGAGCTTAACAACATACTCGTAATACTTAGAATCTCAAGCAAGGTATTAGAACAGCTACTGGTATCGTCACCATCAGTTCAAACAACCATTTTCAGTCAATTGCAGAAACACTCAATAAGCTAAACTAGATCACACCAGCATTCAATGTATACTAAACATCAAATCTTTGGAATTAAGATTGAGAATCATCTCGGTCCAGTTATGAGTGTGCACCCTCATTACTTCATCAAGATCTTCTCACCCTTAATACTAAGATTTTCAGCTAGAGTATACGTTCACTAAAGCACAGAAGCACACACAAACTTTTCAATACAAAACGTTTGAAAACCTTTCACTATAGTTGTTATTTAAAAACTCAAATAACTTTTATGAGCAGAAGAAACACAATGGATCCACAGCCCTCAGGTCATCCTAAGGACGAACTGCTCTGATACCATTAATGTAACATCCCACCAAATACATTTCATATTTATATAATATAAATGAAGATAAACAAGTATTTTGAAATAAACATAATCATATATATATAATGGAGTTTCTCCTCATCGGGAGTTTAATACACAAACTGTGAATCTTTCCAAAAAAAACTTAACCAAAAATACAACAAAAGACAAATCGGGCGATATGCAAAAAAAAGGGCGATCTCCTAGTCAATCAGGTGATCTCCTATCAGACCGGCGATCTCCTATCAGACCGGCGATCTCACTTTCCTGCAACGTCATCTGCTCCCGTGTAAATCATACACGATCATCACAAGTTTTAAGAAGAACATCCACAAACGAAAACGCAGGGTAAGCTAGACAGTTTTAAAAGAGAATTTAGATATGAACTTTAAAATCAAGATAAATTAATTTAAGGCACCCACGTAAAAACATCAGCTTTCTCATTCTTCCCACATACCATCAAGTAAAAACCCACATTTCACAAGTCCTCAAGAGTAGTTCATATCACGCAGTGCAGCAAGTGTCTATCCACATACAGTGTTCCTCATTTCTCACGTCAGGTTTTCCACTGACTCACAATACATAGACACAAGACACTAATTCCGGAATACTCGTGCATTGATTAGACTCAGAGATCTGCACCTGCCATATTGCCCACTGTGGAATCTCTCACATCCACAGGGTCGCCGTGAAATCTCTCACATTCATCAGCGTATAATGAATCTCACACATCACCATACAGCATGACAGGGTTAATCCACGCGAAACAGGTCGGTTTGTTCTCTTTCAAACAACCCACCCATACAGGTGAACCTCCTTCGACTCTCAACAACTGAGTAACTTCCTCTACGTGAGTCCATTACCTCAGCAGAGTCAGGATATCTCGTTCTTAATCACCGATCAATGCACCTACTACAAGATCTTACACGGTATTTTCTTTCCTGAAAATACTATGCCTCGACCTCACACTCACCACATCCAACACATCATACCATTCAAATAAATCATTCAAATCACATCAACAACCATTTCAAAGCTTCAGATCTTCGAATACCTCATGTAAATCTCAAGTAGTTTCAAAACAGTATCAAAAACAGAGGAGTTCGTAAAACAGCGCCAAAACCGGCGATCTAGTTCAAAAACAGAGTGTTTCGAAGATTGTATATAAAACCGGCGACCTCGTCGCCCAAGCACACAAACAGAGCATTTTACGCAGATGAAAACGAAAATGGCGACCACGTCGCCCTCATTTCAGAAGATAGCTAAACTATGGCTCGTATGGAAAAGAGGTCTAGCTTCCCTTACCTGGACTTGCGCAAACACCAGGAGTTCCGAAATCCAACGAAGCTTGAAGAACGCTTTGACTCTGTTCTTGTGTCTGGTTTTGAAGAGCTTGCAGAGAACCACCCAAGTGCTCCAAGGGCAAACGTCGAACTGGTGCTTGAGGATGCCTGGAAAACGCAGCGCGAAGGGGAGAAAGGAGGAGGATGGAGATAGTCTCGCTCTTTCACTCTTGGGTCACTTGTAACGCTCTTTGCCTCCTCTCAGTGGGTTTTGATCCCAACCATACCTGTCCTCGTATACTGCTGCCCTCCCCTTTTTCTGCAAAAGCCTGGGCGTACGTTCCTCTGAACAGTACGACCCCGGTTGTCTTTTGTGCATGCAAACCACTGCTCTGAACAGTACTACCACTGTTGTCTCTGGTGCATGCCAACCACTGCTCTGAACAGTACTGCCACTGTTTGTCGCTTGTGCATGCCAGCCACTGCTCTGAACAGTACGACCGTGAGTGTCTCCCGCGCATGCCAACATTCTGATGTCACTATTCTGAACCACCCTTTTCGTCTACGTGGCGCGCGTGCAGAACGTCTCATGCTGGATGTCTGGGTCCCACGTTCTCTGTGTATAACTTAACGTAGCGCGATGACCTTTCGCCGATGACTACCAGCTCGAAGAGAAACCTCTGATGACCTCTCGCGCGAAGACGATCCACCGATGACCTCGCGCGAAGACTACCACCGATGACCTCGCGCGAAGACTACCACCGATGACCTCGCGCGAAGACTACCACCGATGACCTCGCGCGAAGACTACCACCGATGACCTCTCGCGCGAAGACTCTCGACCGATGACCTCTCGCGCGAAGACTCTCGACCGATGACCTCTCGCGCGAAGACTCTCGACCGATGACCTCTCGCGCGAAGACTCTCGACCGATGACCTCTCGCGCGAAGACTCTCGACCGATGACCTCTCGCGCGAAGACTCTCGACCGATGTCTTCCTCTGGCGACGCCCTCATAACTCTCGCGCCTTGGCCACGTCCACATGCATCGCGCCCTGGCAATGCCCGCGTGCCTCGCGTCCGCGCGATGCCCGCATGCCCCTCGCGTCCGCGCGATGCCTGCATGCCTCTCGCGCCCGCGCGATGTCCACCTGGCGCTCATGTGTAGCAGACGACCGGCGACCTCGTAGCCTTCTAAACTTAACTTTTTCCTCCCTTTCTATTCTAAATAAAAACATACTTAGAATTTATTTAAAATATAACTCTTTTATTCCAATAAATTTTTCAGGTCCTTACATGTTAAGCTGGGACCAAGGTTCCCAGCGAGAACGTTACGCATGCACCTCGCATGATGCCCACTCAGAGGACGTGCGGCGAGGCCATGCAGGCAGGATGCGCCTGGCGAGTGAGTTAGACCAGCCACACCTGGCGCTCTCCTGGGAGCATGCGGCCCGCACAGAGAGAAGCGCAGAAGCCCTCCAGGTGTGACACACGTACGGTAGATGCCAGCTGCATGCCTCCACGTGTCACCATCTGGGAGAGAGGCGCGACCCAGGTATAAAGCACTCCACGTCATGTAAGGTAAAGGGAGAGTTCTTTTCAGATTACAAGTTTGCACACAAGTTACACAGTTTATAGTTACACACGGTCTCTGAGTCATTGTGGGAGCGTTCTTACACGTTGCACAGTGATAACAGAAAACGGTTATAGAGAGAGAAAGTGGATCTGAGAGCACACACGAGTCTCACAGAGAGATTCAGTGATAGTTTTTGGTGTTCCTGTGGCCTGACTTGAGCGTCGGAGCTACAACGGCCGCTAGAGGCGCCGTCTGTGTGTTTTGCAGGCAGCGTTTGGAGTTCCGGTGGTGGTTCTTGGAGCGTTCTTGCAGAACAGAAGGCTAGACGAAGGAGTGACGAGGCAATCCTCCACGTTCGAGTCAAGCGGCAGGATCATGCACCCTCATAGGTTGAGTGTGACCTGCTGCATGCGGTTTGGACAGATCGACCTTTGCGCACTTTTCTGTTACCTGTTCTTCTATGCTGATGTGGGCCACAACTCAGCGACGGATCTCATTAAAAGTCTTTAGTTGGCACCTAATCAGGGAATCACTAAAGGGTCCGAGTAAGATGCCTTTCCCAAATGCGTGTACCATCATGGCCTCGTCTTTGGTGTGCAACTTCACCACGAGCACTCCAAAGCGGTTCACGAAGTCCTTCAGTGGCTCTCCCTGGTATTGCTTCACATCAAAAAGGTCAAAGGAAATAGGAGGGGGAGCCTAGTTGATGATGAACTGCTCCTTCAAGAGTGAGGTGAATTAGTCAAACGACGTGATGTGTCCATCGGGAAGGCTAATGAACCAGTCCAGCATCGTTCCTGAAAAAGTTCCCATAAATAACTTATAGTACATGGCATCAGTCCCTCCCAAAATCATCATCTGAGTGAGGAAGGGTGTGATGTGGGCCTCGGGGTCTTCAACACCTATGAAGGTGATCTTTGGGACCATGAACGTTGCGGGAATCACTTCCTCCATGATTGTCTAGGAGAAAGCCATGGGGCGTGCTCTAACTAGGGTGGGTGCACCTGTTTCTCCAGCCGCACGCTCTCCCATTCCCCTTCTCAACTCCTTGTTGGCCCTGCGCAGTTCTTCATTGGTTACCAACGATGCGTCCAGTTTAGCCTTGAACTGATCCTATCTGAGGGTTTGTTTAGCACGAACCTCAGCCAGAACCCTCTCCTGGTTAGCCCTGGACGCCGTGAATGCCTGCTGAAGGTTGCGAATAGTCTCCATGAGTTCCTGCATGGTTATGTGATTGTCCTCCTCCTTTTCAGCAGCGCCTTGCCCAGTATTCCTCAGGTCGTCTGGTATCTTTGATCACAATTGTGGATGGGACCTAGTTTTATCGGGCCCCACGGTGGGTGCCAAATGTTCTCGTTGGTTGACTCAGCCGCCGTTGACTCTGAGGAAAATGGTGGGTCCTCCTATCTTCGCGGTGGTTCTCCAAAGTATGGCTCCGTTGAGACAGAGGGGGCCTTACCTGTAACTACACTTCGACACTCAAGTCAATACAGGCAAGAAACATTAAACAAGCAAAAGTGCTTAAGCTCATAATATGTGTGTGTAAAAACTATGTCTTGCATAGAAGACTGCGTGCCTTTACCTTGGGGTTTACCCCCTTATATCATAATTTCTAGGTACCCTGCCGCTGACATTCTTTTGCCAAAGCCTTGCCTCTAGTGAATTTAGGGTTACCTTTTCGGGATACTATCACACAGTCTTAGTGCAACTCCCGTGGCAACATTCTTTTTCTGGAGTGCATATCTAATGGTATGGCCGCTAGGGTTACAACATGTGTACCAGCGTCGCAAGACCAACCCGTTCTAGTAAGTGCCCTAATTTCTCATGTGCCTTGCCTGCAGCTTTCATTGATAACCGTAACGCCCTTGGGCATTGGTGCCCCTAGGGGTAATCTACTTGTGTCAGACCCAAATGTCTTATACACATTCTACATGCAAGGTATATCTGTGAATCGTGCTTTCTTTAACATAATACTCAACACATGTAAATTCTGGGGACCCCTTTGTGGGTCCTATTATGCCGATGTCTACTATGCCGACCTCTATTGTACACTGCCGATATGTACTGCCGACATCTGAGGTCTGACCATTATAGTATTGATTTCCCCGTGGATGGGCACCTCATGCCTCTGCTCTTTTGCTGACTCCTCTCTCGTTGACCCCCCTGGTCCTCCTGCACATAGTCACGCATGAAACCTTCCTTCAACACTCTTGAGAACTGATAGCGCAAGGCTAAACAGTTCTCCATGTCGTGCCCATAAGCTTGGTGGAACTCACACCAAACGTTTTTTTGGCCCCAAAACATTGTCAAACTTTGGTGGGGACTCCAATTTTTCTGTTATAGCCGGGATGGCAAGCAGCTCCTTGTAGGGCACTTTAAACTTAGATCGAGGAGGCGGGATGTTGTTTGACCTCGGCCTGGATGGTATTCCTCGGGGCCCATAGGGTGTTTGTCACGCTGACTTCTTCTCCGTTGTGGTCTCGTGTACCCTCAGGGGTTGGATACAACTGCTCTACCGAGCCTTGGTTCGCCCTACACCCATGCTTCCCAGCTTCGTGCTCATCCATTCGTCCGCAGCGATGTGAGCAACTGCTCGCCGCTTGATCTCTGCCAACGACCAGGGTCGATTTCCTATCAATGAATCACTAAAAGGCCCCGGCCTTATCCCTTTTACAAAAGCATGTACTATTAATGCCCTGTCCTGAGTGTGGAGTTGCACCACCAACGCTCCAAATCATTTAGGAAGTCCTTCACAAATTCCCTCTGGTTCTGGATCACCCTGAAGAGGTCGAAAGGAATAGGGGGTTGTGCTTGATTAACCATGAATTGCTCCCTAAATAACGCGGAAAATTGGTCGAAAGTGGTTGTATGGCCATTGGGTAAGCCAATAAACCACATTTAATGTTGTGCCCGAGAGCGTGCCCACGAATAACTTGCAATGTGCGACATTTGTACCCCCTAAAATCATTGTGTGAGCCTGAAAAGATGCAAGGTGGAAATTCGGGTCTTCGACGCCAGTAAAGGTGATCTTCGGCGTCGTCATGTTCTTTGGCACGGTTGCATCTAAGATCTCTTGTGAGAAGGGCATTGTGCGAGCCCTATTCTAGATAGGTGGGAACTGGTCACCCGCGGTGAGCTCTCCCGCACATTGTCAATTCCTGTGCAGTTCGTCATTAGCTCTGTGCAACTCCTCATTAGCTGCTTGTGACGCATCCACCTCAGCCCTGAAATGGTCTTGTCTTTGAACTTGCTCAACCCTGGTTGCCGCTACTGTCTCCTAAAGAGCAGTGATGATCTCCATGAGCTGCTGGATTGTGGGGGCGTCGCCTCCTTCAGATCTTGCGGGACCGCCTTGTTGAGTATTTCTCATGTCTTCTAATTGTTTGTTCACCAATGTGGATGAGACCTAGTTTTATCGAGCCCCACGGTGAGCACCAAATGTTCTTGCCGGTTGACTTGGTCCCCGGTTGACTCCAAGGACTGGTTCAGGCTCCTCTAGTCTCCTCCGGAATTTGCACTTCATGAGGTGGTTGGATGCTTTACCTGTAGAGACAAAGGGCGCCCTTACGACCGGTCACAGTCCGACGCTCAAGTCAGTTGGGGCTTATTGAAGAATAAGAAGCAACTAGTTTCAGTATTCAAAAAGTGTATTCAGAATTGCGTACCACGTACCTATCACACTTGAGATAAACAAATATTAACTGAAAATAAGCACATTATCTTATATCTCTAACAGAAAACCACTTGCCACAGGCACCAATGATCTTCATGCGCAAGCTGTAGGCTTATCTTTCTGTTATGCATGCATATCCCTATCCTTTTAGGGTTAGCAACAATCTAAGAACGCCCCTAAGCCCATTACGTTTCTTTAACTTTAGTAATTAATCTCATTCGTGAAGGATTATACTATATACGTGTATGAGAGTTAATATATACGCATACCTGAAGCCCATTCACATGACATACAAGTGGAGCCCATATGCCGAGCTGACTTGCCTGAGAGAAACGCTGAGGTCTGACCAGCAAGCTCTGAGTGTAACATCCCGCCAAAATAAAGCCATACATACATGTATAATGAAAATAAAGGTGAACAAATAATATTGAAGAATGATAATATATATATAAGTAATGAAGTTGCTCCTCTTAGGGAGTTTAATACATAACCAGTCAAATGTTTTCAAAATTTAACGAAATTCAATCAAATACAACAAGACCGGCGGTCTCCACACATGAACCGGCGATCTGGTAACAGAAGGCCCAAACAGGCGATCTGCTAGCAGGACATAAATCCGGCGATCACCACCAAGAGATAGAAAACCGGCGATCTCTTCCTCGGAGACCACTCACTAAGGAGCTCTACATCCTGGAAGATCATCTGCTCCCGTGTAAGTTATACACGATCATCACAGTTTAAAGAGAAAAACAGCCAACGAGCAAAACACGCAGGGTAAGCTAGATATTTTAAAGAGAGTTTAAATAAGAACATTAAAATCAGGGTAAGCAATTTTCAAGATATTCACGTAAAGCTATAGATTTTCTCAATACCCTTCACCTGATCGCCCAGAAATCACACATTTCACAATATTCTCAAGAGTCATTCTATTTCACAAAACTGCATCAAGTGTCTATAAATTTCAAGTTCCTCATTTCACATGTCAGACCACCACTGACCCAGCACACAAGACACTTGACACTACTTCCGGAAGACTCGTGCATTGACTAGACTCAGAGATTCCGCACCTGTCATACTAAACAGCTGTAATGTTTACCAGCTATGCGCATCAACACAATCTCAATCTCAAGTTCATCATTCTCACAGTATGACAGGGTTAATCCATATAACAGGCCGAGCTCGTCTTGTTCACACGAGACACCCATTCATATGAACCTCCTTCGACTCTCAACGCCTGAATAACTTCATCTATGTGAATTCATTATCTCAGGAGAGTCAGGATAATCTCATTATAGACATCACCGATCAATGCACGTCCTACACGATCTTACACGGTATTTTCTTTCCTGAAAATACTATGCCTTGATCCCACATTCACATCATGCAACACATCTCATAACACTTAAAGGAAAGATTTCAATCACAGCAAAAGCTCACTCCAAGGTTCTTATTTTTGAATATCTCATTTAAATCTCATACCGTTTCAAAGCAACATCAAAAACAGGGAGTTCGTAAACAACGCCAAAACCGGCGATCTAGTTCAAAAATAGGGTATTTCGAAGTCTGCATTTAAAACCGGCGACCACGTCGCCCAAACACATAGCACAGAGCATTTTACAAAGATGAAAACGAAAACCGGCGACCACGTCGCCCTCACTTCAGAAATAGCTAAACTATGGCTTGTATTGAAAATGAAGGCTAGCTTCCCTTACCTGGACTTGCGCAAAACACCAGGAGCTCCGAAACCCAACGAAGCTTGAACAACGCCTTGGCTCTGTTTTTGCATCTGGTTGAAGGACTTGCAGAGAACCTCCCAGGTGCTCTAATGGTGCTGCCTCTCGTCGTACTCTTGTGTGAAGATGCTAGAATCGCAGCGCGAAGGAGATATCTAGAGGAGAAGGGAGGTAACTCACTCTTTCTCTCTTTGAATGCTGCAACGTTTTTTTCTCTCAGCAGTGGGTCTCTGCATCTTAAACCAACTTATCCACCAAAAGCAGCTGCCACACCCACTCTACAGAGAAGTCTGAGTGTACGTTTCCCTGAACAGTACGACTACAGTTGTCTCTTGCGCAGGCCAACCACTCCCTGAACAGTACTACTGAGCGTGCCTCTGCGCAAGCTAACACTCTGAGGTCACTATTCTGAACCACTCTTTTTGTCTACGTGGCGCGCGTGCAGGACGTTCCATGCTGGAAGTCTGGGTCCCACCTTCTCTGTGTGTAACTCGACGTCGCGCGATGACCTTTCACCGATGACCACAGGCGCGAAGTCTATCCACCGATGACCTCTCCCGCGAAGGCTATCCACCGATGACCTCTCGTGCGAAGGCCATCCACCGATGACCTCTCACGCGAAGGCTATCCACCGATGACCTCTCACGCGAAGACAATCCACCGATGACCTCTCGAGCGAAGACAATCCACCGATGACCTCTCGCGCGAAGACTATCCACTGAGGACCTCTCGCGCGAAGGCTATCCACTGAGGACCTCCCGCGCGAAGGCAATCCACCGATGACCTCTCCCTGGCGAACGACCGATGTCTCCCCCTGATGATGCCCGCATGCATCTTGCCCTGGCGACGCCTGCATGCCTCGCGCCCTGGCGACGACATGCAGTCTAGGCGACCGGCGATTATGTATTAACAAAGAACTCTTATCGTTTTCTAGACTGCACTTTCCTTCCTTTTTAACTTAAATAAAACATATTTAGAATTTATTTAAAATATACTCTTTTATTCCAATAAATTTTTCAGGTCCTTACATTCTCCCCATCAAGAAAATTTTCGTCCCCGAAAATTGAATTACAAGGAAAAGAGGTATGGATAAGCCTCCCTCATGGGTTCTTCTAACTCCCAAGTTGAATCCCCCGATCTCTCATCCCACACCACTTTCACCATGTTGATGGTCTTGCCTCTGAGCTGTTTACTTTGCCGATCGTCAATCCTGACTGGTTTTGCTTCAAAGGACAAGTCATCCCTGATCTGCACATCGTCTACATCCAGCACATGACTAGGGTCTGCCATGTATTTCCTCAGTTGTGACACGTGAAAGACATTGTGCAGATTCGCTAAATGGGGAGGTAGGGCGATCTCATAAGCCACTGGACCAACCTTTCTTAAGATCTGATATGGTCCCACGAACCTAGGGGACAACTTCTTTGACCTGATCGCCCGTCCTACACCCTTGGTTGGTGTCACTTTCATGAACACGTGGTCTCCAGCAGCAAACTCCAAAGGCTTTCTCCTCTGATCTGCATAGGACTTCTGCCTACTCTGAGAAGCTTTCATTCTGCTTTGTATCTGTTTCACCTTCTCGGTCGTCTGCTGAATCAACTCTGGCCCAACCAAGACTGCCTCGCCCTCCTGGTACCAACATAAGGGAGTTCTGCATTTCCTCCCATACAGGGCTTCATATGGTGCCATCCCAATACTGGCGTGGTAGCTATTATTATTGGTAAACTCCACCAGTGGCAACACCTCGTCCCAACTTCCCAATTGATCCAAGACTCACGTCCTCAGCAGATCTTCCAAGGATTGGATCGTTCTCTCTGACTGACCATCTGTTTGGGGATGATATGCAGAGCTCATCCTCAACTTAGTTCCCAAGCACTCTTGCAAGGTCTGCCAAAACCGTGAAGTGAACCTGGGATCTCTATCTGAAACGATGCTGGAAGGCACTCCATGCAACCTCACTATTTCTTGGATGTATAACTGTGCCAGCTTGGCCATAGGCATCTTCATATTCACTGGAAGGAAGTGGGCACTCTTCGTCAGCCTATCAATGATAACCCAGATTGCATCATGACCCTTTACCGATCTGGGTAAATGGGTGACAAAATCCATGGCGATGCTGTCCCATTTCCACTCAGGGATATCCAGTTGCTGCAACAGCCCGCCAGGTCTTTGATGCTCTACCTTCGCCTTCTGACACGTTAAGCAGGTTGCAACATACTGGGCGATGTCTCTCTTCATGCCCGACCACCAAAATGACTCCTTCAAGTCATGGTACATCTTGTTCATGCCTGGATGAAGGTTAAGGCGACTCATATGACCTTCTTCTAGGATCATCTTCTTCAACTCTTCATTTGCAGGGATGCAAATTCTGCCATTAAATCTCAAGATCCCATCATCGCCCATCACAAAGTCTCTCGCCTGATCTGTCCATAGTGACTCCACAGTACGCTTTAGACTAGGGTCCTCCAACTGCTTATCCCTTAACATCCCAAGGAAGTCATTAGTTATAGCCAGCTTACTACAACTAATGTGATTCACGTGAAATTCTATTCCAAGGTTTAAGTCTCTGAACTGCTCGATCAGTTTCTGCTCTTCCATCATCATGGTGGCGACTTGTATTGATTTCCTACTCAAAGCATCAGCCACTACATTGGCCTTCCCTGGATGATACATGAGTTGAAAATCGTAGTCCTTTAGAAACTCCATCCACCTTCTTTGTCTCATGTTTAGTTCCTTCTGATCGAACAGATATTTCAGGCTCTTATGGTCACTGAACACCTGGAACTGAGCTCCATATAAATAGTGCCTCCAGATCTTCAAGGCAAATACCACAGCCGCCAACTCCAAATCATGTGTGGGGTAGTTTCTCTCATGAATCTTGAGTTGCCTTGAAGCATATGCAACCACTCTCTTCTCTTGCATCAAAACACATCCCAAGCCCTGATGTGAAGCGTCACAGAAGACATCAAAAGGTCTTCCTACCTCGGGGATCACCAGCACTGGAGCACTAGTCAACCTCTCCTTTAATTCCATGAAGCTCTGCTCACATCGGTTGGTCCAAGCAAAAGGTTGATCCTTGCGGGTCAGCTGTGTTAAGGGAGCCACTACCTTGGAAAAGTCCTCAATAAACCTCCGATAGTAGCCCGCCAACCCCACAAAGCTCCTTATCTCGGTGACTGTCTTTGGACGTTCCCACTGCAGCACTGCCTCTACCTTGGCTGGATCCACCGAGATCCCCTGGGCAGATATCACGTGTCCTAAGAAGTTGACTTCCTTCAGCCAGAACTCGCACTTAGAGAACTTGGCATAGAGTTGCTTCTCCCTCAGTATCTCCAATACTGTCTTCAGGTGTTCCTCATGCTCTTCCTCGGTCCTTGAATAAATGAGTATGTCGTCTATGAAGACCACCACAAACTTATCCAAGAAAGGGCGAAAAATCCTATTCATGTAGTCCATGAACAGGGCTGGAGCATTGGTGACTCCAAACGGCATCACTACATACTCATAGTGCCCATACCGAGACCTAAAAGCTGTCTTTTGAACATCTTCAGCTTTTACCAAAATTTGGTGGTACCCCGATCTCAGATCAATCTTGGAGAACACCGAGGCCCCATGTATTTGATCCATCAAATCATCAATCCTAGGCAGGGGGTACTTGTTCTTGATGGTCAACTTGTTCAACTGCCTGTAATCTATACACAGCCGAGACCCTCCATCCTTCTTCTTGACTAGGAGCACTGGAGCTCCCCATGGAGATACACTGGGTCTGATGAATTGCTTCTCCAGCAACTCTTCCACTTGCTTCTTTAACTCCACTAACTCGGCTGGTGCCATCCTGTAAGGTGCCATTGACACTGGTCCAGCTCCAGGTACCAAGTCAATAGAGAATTCCACTTCTCTCTTAGGAGGTAATCCAGGTATTTCTTCTGGAAATACATCCATGAAATCTTTCACCACAGGTATCCTGCTTACGTCCTCTTCATTCTTCACTCCCAACCGAGCTAGGATTCACGAAGCACCTTCCACCAAGTTACCTGACTGAGGCACCTCTGCTCCTGTCATGGCTGTAACATCCCTCCAAATTTTCGTTGAAAATAAATATAAAACGAAAATAAAGTGACAAATAGATTGAAGTGAGCAAAATCTTTATATAAAATTAAATAAGTTTCTCCTCGCAGGGAGTTTAATACAAACGATCACTTCTCCATTAAAAACGTAAACGAAATACAATACAAAAGACAGATAGGCGATCTCCTGGCAAAAAGGGCGATCTCCTATAAGAAGGGCGATCTCCTTTCATATAGGCGATCTCCTATTATAAAGCAGCAAGAGGGGCGATCACCCAACAGAAAAGAAAACAGGCGATCTCCCGATGGAGGCATAAACCGGCGATCACCCGGTAGAGACGGAATAGGCGATCTCCTTCCGGCGACCACTCACTGAGGAGCTCTACTCCCTGGAAGATCATCTGCTCCCGTGTAAAATACACGATCATCACAGTTTTTAATAGAAAACAGCCACAGAGCAATACAAAATAAAGGGTAAGCTAGACATTTAAAAAGAGTTTAAATAAGGATACTTAAAATAAAATCAAGGTAAACAATTTCAAGATATTCACGTAAAGTTATCAAGTTTCTCATACTCTTCACCTGATCATCCAGAAATCACACATTTCACAATATTCTCAAGAGTCATTCTATTTCACAATACAGCATCAAGTGTCTATCAATATTCAAGTTTCTCATTTCTCACGTCAGACTTTCCACTGACTCACCACACAAGACACTTGACACTACTTCCGGAAGACTCATGCATTGATTAGACTCAGAGATTTGCACCTGTCACACTGCCCACTGTGGAATCTCACACATCCACAGGGTCGCCGTGAAATCTCACACATTCACAAGCGTACGATGAATCTCAACACATCACCATACAGCATGACAAGGTTAATCCACGCAAAACAGGTCGGTTTGTTCTCTTTCAAACAACCCACCCATACAGGTGAACCTCCTTCGACTCTCAACAACTGAGTAACTTCCTCTACGTGAGTCCATTACCTCAGCAGAGTCAGGATATCTCGTTCTTAATCACCGATCAATGCACCTACTACAAGATCTTACACGGTATTTTCTTTCCTGAAAATACTATGCCTCGACCTCACACTCACCACATCCAACATATCATGCCACACTTAAAAGAATGATTTCAATCACAGCAATAGCCATTTCAAAGGATTCATATTTTCGAATATCTCATGTAAATCTCAAGCAGTTCTCAAAACAACATCAAACACAAGGAGTTCGCAAAACAGCGCCAAAACCGGCGATCTAGTTCAAAATATGGTATTTCGAAGGCTGTATATTAAAACAGGCGACCACGTCGCCCAAACACATAACACAAAGCATTTCATGAAGACGAAAGCGAAAACGGCGACCACGTCGCCCACCCTTCAGAAAAGGCTAAACGATGGTTCGTATTAAAGATGAAGGCTAGCTTCCCTTACCTGGACTTGCGCAAACACTTAGAGTTCCGAAACCCAACAAAGCTTGAAGAACGCCTTGGCTCTGTTTTTGCGTCAGGTTGAAGGACTTGCAGAGGACTGCCCAGGTGCTCTAATGGTGGCTGTCGCTCGTCGTACTCTCGTGTGAAGGTGTTAGAATCGCAGCGCGGAGGAGGTAACTGGAGGAGAAGGGAGATAAACGCACCCTTTAGCTCTGGGACCACAGCAACGTTTCTTTCCTTCTCCCTCAGAAATGGGTTTTTGCATCTTAAGCTGACTTCTCCACAAAAACCGCTGCCACCACCCACTCTGCAGGGAGTTTGCGTGTACGCTTCGCTGAACAGTACACCTAAGCGTGCCTCTGCGCAGGCTACGCTCTGAGGTCACTATTCTGAACCACTCTTTTGTCTACGTGGCGCGCATGCAGAACATCTCTTGCTGGGAGTCTGGGGCCCACGTTCTCTGGGTGTAACTCAACGTCGCGCGATGACCTTTCGCCGATGACTACCAGCTCGAAGAGAAATCACTGATGACCTCTCGCGCGAAGACGATCCACCGATGACCTCGCGCGAAGACTACCACCGATGACCTCTTCCTGGCGAACGACCGATGTCTTCCTCTGGGAGACGACCGATGTCTCCTTCGCCCTGGAAGACGACCGATGTCTCCTTCGCCCTGGAGGACGACCGATGTCTTCCCTGGCGACGCCCTCATAACTCTCGCGCCTTGGCCACGTCCACATGCCTCGCGCCCTGGCAATGCCCGCATTGCCTCGCGCCCGCGCGATGCCCGCATGCCTCTCGCGCCCGCGCGATGCCTGCATGCCTCTCGCGCCCGCGCGATGTCCACCTGGCGCTCATGTGTAGCAGACGACCGACGACCTCGTAGCCTTCTAAACTTAACTTTTTCCTCCCTTTCTATTCTAAATAAAAACATACTTAGAATTCATTTAAAATATAACTCTTTTATTCCAATTTAATTTTTCAGGTCCTTACAATGGCAACCATTCTCCCTGCTGCCTGAGGTTTGCTGCCTTCATTCCTCATCTGTTGGGAACCACTGGATTGAGTCATCCTATTTCTGCTAGGATAATCTCTAGATATGTGCCCCATCTTTTGGCATCTAGGTTTCCATCTTTGTTGCTGCTGGAACTGGGGCGAAACTGCCCCTGCCCGATGTGGTGGAGGTCCCGCATAAGGTTTGTTTTGTGGGTGCTGCACCTTGGCCTTCCCACTGAAAGAACCCCCTGGGTGTGACCTGATCACCCGAGAGTCACTCTTCTCCCGTGCCTCCACCATCATTGCCTTCCCCACTAAGGTGTGAAATTCTCTTATGCACATCGGGGATATGGTCTTCTTCAGCTCATGCTTCAGTTCCTCTTCAAACTCCCTACACCTCCAGGCCTCGGAGGTCGCCTGGGTATAGAATAGGGCGAGGTACTCAAACCGAGCAGCATAGGTGTTCACAGACATATCCCCCTGCTCCAACTTTAGGAACTCAGCTTCCTTCGCAAACCTTGCGCTGTCTGGGAAGTGCTTCTCCAGGAACCTCACCCTGAAGCTCTCCCAATCCAACACTCCCTCTCGGGCCTCCATCATCTGCTGAGTTCCCATCCACCAGAGCTCAGCTTCTCCAAACAGAAGATATGTGGCGAATACCAGCTTCTTATCTTCAGGGCAGGAGGTCGCCCTGAAGATTTTCTCCAACTCCCTGACCCACTGATCTGCTTGATCAGGGGTAGCATTCCCACTGAACTTGGGTGGGTTGCGCCTCATGAACTCGGTCAGTCCCATCTGCTCCTGAGGCTGACCGACTTTGGGGTTGCAGCCGATCTGGCGGTCTCCTCATACTGCAACGTAGCTTGGTGATTCTGAGACATCGCCGTACTCTGCTGCTGGATGGTACTCGCCATCATCCCAATGGCCCTGGCGATCTGGCCCATTTCAGCAGAAGGTTTGGGAGGGGTAGGCTGTCTAGGAGCCATTCTTCTCTGTAGAAGATTAGGAAACTATTGGTTTCTATATCCCCCCCCACAACTATAAGAATGAGATCGATAAGAAATCGATTCATTCAGGAGGTAACATCTAGACCTTACAAAGGTCAGCATCTCAAAGTCATTAAGAATTTGAGTTCATCAACAGGATTATCACACTTATAACTTCAAACAAAACACCAGAACAGTTACCGGTGTGTAAACATCAATCCAAACGACCACTCTCAGTCAATTACAAGAACACTAAATAAATCACACCAGAATTCAATGTAGGCTAAACATCAAACCTTTGGAATTAAGATTAAGAATCATCTCGATCCAGTTATGAGTGTGCACCCTCATTACTTTATCAGGATCTTCTCATTCTTAATACCAAGATTTTCAGTTAGAGCATACATTCGCTAAGGCACACACAAAATTTCAATACTAAAAACGTTTTTGAAAACCTTTCACTATAGTTGTTATTTAAAACTCAAATAGATTTTATGAGCAGAAGAAACACAATGGATCCACAGCCCTCAGGTCATCCTAAGGACGAACTGCTCTGATACCATTAATGTAACATCCCGCCAAAATAAAGCCATACATACATGTATAATGAAAATAAAGGTGAACAAATAATATTGAAGAATGATAATATATATATATATAAGTAATGAAGTTGCTCCTCTTAGGGAGTTTAATACATAACCAGTCAAATGTTTTCAAAATTTAACGAAATTCAATCAAATACAACAAGACCGGCAGTCTCCACACATGAACCGGCGATCTGGTAACAGAAGGCCCAAACAGGCGATCTGCTAGCAGGACATAAATCCGGCGATCACCACCAAGAGATAGAAAACCAGCGATCTCTTCCTCGGCGACCACTCACTAAGGAGCTCTACATCCTGGAAGATCATCTGCTCCCGTGTAAGTTATACACGATCATCACAGTTTAAAGAGAAAAACAGCCAACGAGTAAAACACGCAGGGTAAGCTAGATATTTTAAAGAGAGTTTAAATAAGAACATTAAAATCAGGGTAAGCAATTTTCAAGATATTCACGTAAAGCTATAGATTTTCTCAATACCCTTCACCTGATCGCCCAGAAATCACACATTTCACAATATTCTCAAGAGTCATTCTATTTCACAAAACTGCATCAAGTGTCTATAAATTTCAAGTTCCTCATTTCACATGTCAGACCACCACTGACCCAGCACACAAGACACTTGACACTACTTCCGGAAGACTCGTGCATTGACTAGACTCAGAGATTCCGCACCTGTCATACTAAACAGCTGTAATGTTTACCAGCTATGCGCATCAACACAATCTCAATCTCAAGTTCATCATTCTCACAGTATGACAGGGTTAATCCATATAACAGGCCGAGCTCGTCTTGTTCACACGAGACACCCATTCATATGAACCTCCTTCGACTCTCAACGCCTGAATAACTTCATCTATGTGAATTCATTATCTCAGGAGAGTCAGGATAATCTCATTATAGACATCACCGATCAATGCACGTCCTACACGATCTTACACGGTATTTTATTTCCTGAAAATACTATGCCTTGATCCCACATTCACATCATGCAACACATCTCATAACACTTAAAGGAAAGATTTCAATCACAGCAAAAGCTCACTCCAAGGTTCTTATTTTTGAATATCTCATTTAAATCTCATACCGTTTCAAAGCAACATCAAAAACAGGGAGTTCGTAAACAACGCCAAAACCGGCGATCTAGTTCAAAAATAGGGTATTTCGAAGTCTGCATTTAAAACCGGCGACCACGTCGCCCAAACACATAGCACAGAGCATTTTACAAAGATGAAAACGAAAACCGGCGACCACGTCGCCCTCACTTCAGAAATAGCTAAACTATGGCTTGTATTGAAAATGAAGGCTAGCTTCCCTTACCTGGACTTGCGCAAAACACCAGGAGCTCCGAAACCCAACGAAGCTTGAACAACGCCTTGGCTCTGTTTTTGCATCTGGTTGAAGGACTTGCAGAGAACCTCCCAGGTGCTCTAATGGTGCTGCCTCTCGTCGTACTCTTGTGTGAAGATGCTAGAATCGCAGCGCGAAGGAGATATCTGGAGGAGAAGGGAGGTAACTCACTCTTTCTCTCTTTGAATGCTGCAACGTTTTTTTCTCTCAGCAGTGGGTCTCTGCATCTTAAACCAACTTATCCACCAAAAGCAGCTGCCACACCCACTCTACAGAGAAGTCTGAGTGTACGTTTCCCTGAACAGTACGACTACAGTTGTCTCTTGCGCAGGCCAACCACTCCCTGAACAGTACTACTGAGCGTGCCTCTGCGCAGGCTAACACTCTGAGGTCACTATTCTGAACCACTCTTTTTGTCTACGTGGCGCGCGTGCAGGACGTTCCATGCTGGAAGTCTGGGTCCCACCTTCTCTGTGTGTAACTCGACGTCGCGCGATGACCTTTCACCGATGACCACAGGCGCGAAGTCTATCCACCGATGACCTCTCCCGCGAAGGCTATCCACCGATGACCTCTCGTGCGAAGGCCATCCACCGATGACCTCTCGCGCGAAGGCTATCCACCGATGACCTCTCACGCGAAGACAATCCACCGATGACCTCTCGCGCGAAGACAATCCATCGATGACCTCTCACGCGAAGACTATCCACTGAGGACCTCTCGCGCGAAGGCTATCCACTGAGGACCTCCCGCGCGAAGGCAATCCACCGATGACCTCTCCCTGGCGAACGACCGATGTCTCCCCCTGATGATGCCCGCATGCATCTTGCCCTGGCGACGCCTGCATGCCTCGCGCCCTGGCGACGACATGCAGTCTAGGCGACCGGCGATTATGTATTAACAAAGAACTCTTATCGTTTTCTAGACTGCACTTTCCTTCCTTTTTAACTTAAATAAAACATATTTAGAATTTATTTAAAATATACTCTTTTATTCCAATAAATTTTTCAGGTCCTTACACTGAGCGCTACGAGTTCTGGTCCAGTACAATTATATCCATTTATTATGCATGCAAAAACTTACAAAGATTGGAGCAAATAAAATTCCAAAAAAAAGTATGTATAGAGCTTGGTTTTGCTTATAGGTGGTGGAGAGATTGAGCAAATAAAATTTCGAAGAGAAAGAGAATGTATGAGAGGTGTTGGAGAGGGAGGAATGCAAATGAAATTGTATAAAAGGTGATTTTGGTAGAGTTGTTAGAAAGGGTGCTTCCAAAATTTCAAATTAAAAATTTGGATTTTTTAATTTTTAAAATCGGTATAAATAAATTAGAAATATAATATGAAAATATTATAAAATATGGATCAAAGTAAAACTAGATTTAAAATAAATAAATTTTTAATGGATAAGAGTAGCTATAACATCCCACCAAATCCTTTTCATATTTATATAATGAAATAAAGGTAAAACAATAATATCGAAGTGAACATATATATATATATAATGAAATTTCTCCTCACAGGGAGTTTAATACATATCCAGTCAGTTTCCAAAACTTAAACAAAATACAGCAAAATAGAAAACAGGCGATCTCCTAACAGAAACAGAAAATAGGCGATCTCCTAACAGAAACAGAAAACAGGCGATCTCCTTCTGGCGACCACTCACTAAGGAGCTCTACTTCCTGCAACATCATCTGCTCCCGTGTAAATTATACACGATCATCACAGGTTTAAGAAAACATCCACAAAACAAAAACGCAGGGTAAGCTAGATATTTTAAAGAGAATTTAGATATGAAACTTTAAAATCAAGATAAAACAAATTTAAGACACCCACGTAAAAACCATCAACTTTCTCATTCCCTTCACATGACCATCAAGTAATCACATATTTCACAATTTCCTCAAGAGTCGTTCAATTCACATAATCCATCAAGTGTCTATCAATTTCAATGTTTCTCATTTCTCACGTCAGACTTCCACTGACTCATCACACATAGACACTTGACACTACTTCCGGAAGACACGTGCATTGACTAGACTCAGAGATCTGCACCTGTCATACTGCACCACTGTGAAATCACACACATTCACAGGGTCGCTGTGAAATCACACACATTCACAAGCATATAAATGAATCTCAATATCATCACTATCCTAGCATGACAGGGTTAATCCATACAACGGGTCAAGCTCGTTCTCTTTCAAACAACTCACCCATACATATGAACCTCTTTCGACTCTCAACGCCTGAATAACTTCATCTATATGATTCCATTATATCAGGAGAGTTAGGATATCTCATAATAAACGAATCACCGGTCAATGCACACTCTACACGATCTTACACGGTATTTTCTTTCCTGAAAATACTATGCCTTGATCCCACATTCACCACATTCCATACATCATACCACACATAAAGAATAATTCCATCATAGAATACTTTGAATCTTTTCTTAAACAACCCCACTCACAAAAACAAGCATACCACCGTTCAGGTTTTCGAATAGCATATACATTTTTCGTTTCAATCTCAACAAGTTCAAAGCGACACTAAAACAGGGGAGTTCGAAAATGTAAGGACCTAGAAACTTTAATTGGAATGAAAGTGTTATATTTAAATAATTTCAGAAGATGTTATTATTTAAAATACAAAGAGCTGGTAAATGAAGTTTCGTAGTAGTCGGACCTCGGACGTCGCCCAAGGTCTAGGGTCAGCTGGTAGAGGTCGGTCGGCTGACCATTGTATTAACCAAGTAGTCAGGTGCGATGACTTTATTGTGAGGTAATCACGTGGATGTGCTCGAGGAAGACATGTGGATCAAGAAGAGTAAAGGAAGAAAAGTGTAGCTTAGAAGTCTTCTACGAGATCGCCGTTATTGAAGACGGAGGCGATCTCCGACTTCTCTGGCACATAATCGCCTGTCGCCTAGAGGAGACATGACCGCCAATCGACTATGGTGTACGTGATCGCCGAATGTGCACTTAGTATGTGGTCAAGGTGCTGGATTAACCATAGTGGGTTCCAAAAACCACGCGTATCAAGGTGTGGGTTAAGCCTTAGATATGCTGGGCCTGCGAAGCTCTATGCTTTAGCATAAGAAATCGTCCTTAGTGTTGCATGCATGGGCGCACGAGGAGTAGTGCTGATCTATTCTTGGAAAGGTGAAGCTACCGACGTCACCAAGCCATGTGGAGGTGATACCTTGGACGTAACATAGTGGGATGAAGAACCTTCAGCAAGGTGTGACGATGTGACATCAGTGACCAGAGTAAGGCGATGTGTTCTCGTCACACACAAGGGCGATAAGAGATCGCCAACAGGATGAGAGGAACATCAGTCATCAACCAGGATGGGAGACACATCGGTGGTCTGCCAGGGTGAGACATCGGTGGTCCTTCAGGGTGAGACATCGGTTGTCTGCTAGGGTGAGACATCGGTGGTCCTCCAGGGTGAGACATCAGTCGTCCGTCAGGAAGAGGAATCAGTCATCACCGGGATGAGGCACATCAGTCATCGCCGGTATGAGAGACAGACGGTCATCGCCAGGATGAGGGACACATCGGTCGCTTTCCAGGGAGAGACATCGGTCGTCCGCCAGGATGAGACATCGGTGGATAGTCATCGTGCGAGCGGTCATCGGTGGAAGGTTATCGCGCGATGTCGAGTTTCACACAGATAAGGTGGGACCCAGGCTCCCAGCATGAAACGTCCTGTACGCGCGACACGTAGACAAAAAGGGTGGTTCAGAATAGTGACATCAGAGTGTTGGCCTGCGCAGAGGCATGCGTAGTCGTACTGTTCAGGGAAG
This sequence comes from Phaseolus lunatus, assembly GCA_013389735.1. NCBI lineage: Eukaryota > Viridiplantae > Streptophyta > Magnoliopsida > Fabales > Fabaceae > Phaseolus > Phaseolus lunatus. The sequence goes on along the minus strand of JAAFYQ010000025.1, from coordinate 54,939 downwards.
CGTACACGCAAACTTCCCTGCAGAGTGGGTGGTGGCAGCGGCTTTTGTGGACAAGTTGGTTTAGACTCAAAAACCCACTTCTGAGAGGAAAAGAACGTTGCAGTGGTTCAAGAGTGAAAGAGTGAGTTTACCTTCATCCTTCTCTTTTCTCTCCTTCGCGCTGCGATTTAGGCATCCTCAAGCACCAGTACGACGAGCGACGACTGCCCTTAGAGCACCTGGGAGGTTCTCTGCAAGTTCTCCAAACCAGACGCTAAAACAGAGCTAAGGCACCTTTAAGCTCGGTGGGTTTTGGAACTCTTGGTGTTTTGCGCAAACTCAGGTAAGGGAAGCTAGCCTTATTTCCAACAAAAACCTTATATTAGATGATTGAGATGATGGGGCGACGTGGTCGCCGGTTTTCAACTGTTATTGCATAATCCCCTGTTTTTGGACGAGATCGCCGGTTTAGGCGTTGTTTTTCGAACTCCCCTGTTTTTGTGTTGTTTGAAACTGTTTGAGATTTAAATGTGATATTCGAAAATCTGAACCATGGAATGATTGTTGTTGTGATTGGAATCATTCATTTAAGTGTTATATGATGTGTTGAATGTTGTGAATGTGGGATCAAGACATATTATTTTCAGGAAAGGAAATACCGTGTTGAGATTGGTTATGAGGTGTATTGATCAGTGAGTATCCTGTGAATGAGACGATCCTGACTCTGCTGATATGATGGAGTCACATAGATGAAGTCATTCAGTTGGTGAGAGTCGCAGGAGGTCCATATGTATGGGTAAGTCGTTTGAAAGATAACTGACTTGACCTGTTATATGGATTAACCCTGTCATACTGTGAGAGTGATGAAATTGAGATCGAGATTGTGTTGATGCGCATGGCTGTGGGAACATTACAACAATGAAGTATGACAGGTGCAGGTCTCAGGATGCTAAGTTCAACGCAGTGGAAGTCTGACGTGAGAAATGAGGAACATTGAAATTGATAGACACTTGATGAATTATGTGAATTGAACGACTCTTGAGGAATTGTGAAATATGTGATTTACTTGATGGTCATGTGAAGGGAATGAGAAAGTTGGATGTTTTTACGTGGGTGTCTTAAATCTGTTTTATCTTGATTTTAAAGTTTCATATCTAAATTCTCTTTCAAATATCTAGCTTACCCTGTGTTTTTGGTGTTGTGTTTGGCTTTTTCTTAAACCTGTGATGATCGTGTATAATTTACACGGGAGCAGATGATGTTGCAGGAAGTAGAGCTCCTCAGTGAGTGGTCGCCGGAAGGAGATCGCTTGTTTCTGTTTCTGTTAGGCGATCACCCTTTTTCTGTTGTCTGATAGGAGATCGCCCTTTTCTGATAGGAGATCGCCTTTTTCTGTTAGGAGATCGCCTGTTTTTTTTCTATTTTGCTGTATTTTGTTTAAGTTTTGGAAAACTGACCGAATATGTATTAAACTCCCTGTGAGGGGAAATTTCATTATATATATACATATGTTCACTTCAATATTATTGTTTTCCCTTTATTTTGTTTTATAATTATGAAAAGATTTTGGCGGGATGTTACAGAAAACAACATTAAAACCGGCGATCACATCCAAAAACAGGGGATTATGCAATAACAGTTGAAAACCGGCGACCACGTCGCCCCATCATCAAAATCATCTAACTTAAGGTTTTCGTTGGAAATAAGGCTAGCTTCCCTTACCTGGACTTGCGTAAAATCTCACTACAAGCTCTAACCCACCGAACTTAAGGATACCCGAACTCTGTTTTAGCGTCCTGATCGGAAAACTCGCAGAGAACTTCCCAGGAGTCTAAGGGCAGTCGTCGCTCGTCGTACTGGTGCTTGAGGATGCCTGAATCGTAGCGCGAAGGAGAGAAAAGAGAAGGATGAAGGTAAACTCACTCTGTCACTCTTGAACCACTGCAACGTTCTTTGCCTCTCAGAAGTGAGTTTTTGAATCTAAACCAACTTGTCCACAAATGCCGCTACCACCACCCACTCTGCAGGAAAGCTTGCGTGCACACTTCCTTGAACAGTATGACCACGTGGGTCTCTGCGCATACCAACTCTCTGATGCTACTATTCTGAAACACTCCTAATGTCTACGTGTCGCGCATGCAGAACGTTCATGCTGGGAGCCTGGGTCCCACCTTATCTGTGTTAAACACGACATCGCGCGATAACCTTCCACCGATGACTATCCACCGATGACTGATGTCCTTCTCATCCCGGCGATGACTGATGTGCCTCTCATCCCGGCGATGACTGATTCCTCTTCCTGACGGACGACTGATTCCTCATTCTGGCAGACAACCGATGTCTCACCCTGGCAGACCACCGATGTTCCACCCTGGCAGACAACCGATGTCTCACCCTGGCAGACCACCGATGTCTCACCCTGGCATACCACCGATGTGTCTCCCATCCTGGTTGATGACCGATGCTCCTCTCATCCTGTTGGCGATCTCTTGTCGCCCTTGTGTGTGATGAGAACACATCGCCTTACTCTGGTCACCGATGTCACATCGTCACACCTTGCTGAAGGTTCATCCTCCCATTATGTTACGTCCAAGGTATCACCTCCAGATGGCTTGGTGACGTCGGTAGCTTCACATTTCCAAGAATAGATCAGCACTACTCCTCGTGCGCCCATGCATGCAACACTAAGGACGATTTCTTATGCTCAAGCATAGAGCTTCGCATGCCCAGCGTATCTAAGGCTTAACCCACACCTTGATACGCGTGGTTTTTGGAACCCACTATGGTTGATCCAGCATCTTGACCACATACTAAGTGCACTCCCGTCGATCACGTACACCATAGGCGATTGGCGATCATGTGTCCTCTAGGCGACAGGCAATTATGTGCCAGAGAAGTCAGAGATCGCCTCCGTCTTCAACAACGGCGATCTCGTAGACTTCTAAGCTACACTTTTCTTCCTTTACTCTTCTTGATCCACATGTCTTCCTCGAGCACACCCACATGATTACCTCACGATAAAGTCATCGCACCTGACTACTTGGTTAATACAATGGTCAGCCGACCGACCTCTACCAGCTGACCCCAAACCTTGGGTGACGTCCGAGGTCCAACTACTACGAAACTTCTATTACCAGCTCTTTGTATTTTAAATAATAACATCTTCTGAAATTATTTAAATATAACACTTTCATTCCAATTAAAGTTTCTAGGTCCTTACAGTAGCAAGAATAGAAGAGTTTGACAAACTATATTTTTTGCTCACCATTATCTTTAAGTATCAAATCTAGATAGATACAAGTATTTTGTTATCTTGTAATCTTATTTTCCTTTTATAAGCTCGTACGTAAGACATACAATAAGATAATGTCTTTAGCATTTTATAATATTATCATTATTTACTATTAATTCTTATTATTTTTATTATTATTATTTATTATTATTACTTTCAAATATTATTGTTATTATTTATTATTATTAAAGTTATACCTAATATTAACATTTTGTTGTAGGAGGGAGTTGATTCCTAAGTATATTGTGTTTTATAGAGAACGTTCCTTCATCTAACCATCAAGAGGATCACACAAGAAACGTCAACATTAGAAGATCTCTTGAAGAGTGTGTCAAAGTTGTTTTATGCCAACAACTTCTCTAAAAGAAATAGTTTGATACCTTTGTATAATCCATCAGTCTCGCACAATCCTGACTTTTGTTGGACTTAAAGAGTAGAGTCAAGCTTCAAGAGAAACTATTTTGATGATGATGTTTGAAGATGTTGATGTTGAAGATGTATTACATGTCATAACTTTCATTGCATGTGTTTGAGAGTTTTACACCTAGATAATTAATCACAAGAGGTTCAATTTAAAACACACTCAATATTAAAACTAACCAAAAAAATTGTTTTTAAAAGATAAAAACATGTGAAAAATATTTTAAGTATGTTTTAAACAATTAAAAATTTATATAATTGATTAAACCATTCTCTATATGCTTCAGAACAAGATATTTGATTATCTGCTTTGTTAATCATTTAAAATAGAGATAAAAAAAAGATGTCTAAAAAATAATCGATTAACTTCTTTAATTATCAATTAACTTCTTTAATAATCGATTAACTTTGTTTTAAGTTATTTTCTAAAATAAATGAAAAACTAAAATAATCGATTAACACATAAAATAACCTATTAAATCAAAGAGCGTTTTAACTTATTTTCAAATTTTAATGGAAATAATCAATTAACAACTTAAGATAATCGATTGAATGCGTCTCAACCAATCTTTAATAAACATTTTCATAACTATAAATAAAACCTTTAATTTACTCTTTTATACGAATGATAATACTTTGAAAAGCGAATTCATAAACATTTACAGAGATCATTTGAGTTGTTTTTATTTTCTAAAAGAGTCCTTTCAAGATTATTTAAAGAATTCCTTCAAAGAGGTTGTGTTATGCTACTAAATTACTTTTATGTTAATTCTATTATGTTTTCTGGTAACATCTTTATTTATTTGAGTTGTTTGAGTGTTTCCAGATTGTTTCCTCTTGAGTGCTCAAGAGTTGAATTGGTTGGTTTCCTCTTGGTGTGATCCACGAGTAGGACATTTCCTCTTGATTGCATTCAAAAGTTGATCTTGTGTTATTTCCTGTCTTGTATATGTTTTATATATGTTAAGTGCTTCTATAAAACATATAGTAAATTCCAATTATTCTAAGGTTGAATAGTAGAGAGTGAATGTAAAATCATTTGTGATTTGAACCAATATAAATTTATAATGTGATTTATCTCCTTCTCTATCTCTTTTACGGGAAAACAAGGAAAAAAAACACAAGAAGGGAAGCTTGGATTGTGTTTTCATGAAGTCTAATTTGAAATACTCAAATGATAATGTAGTTCATTAAGTGATCAAATGTAAATCTATCATCTCATAGATCTTATTATATTGAACTCAACAACTTAAATGAACCACTTTCTTAGAAAAAGAGGTCGAGTTCAAGAGGGTGGGTGAATTGAACTTTCAAAACTTTTTCGAAAACAAATGAAGAATTAGAATGAATTTCTTATAGAATTAATCGATTAAATCAAATTTGGTACAAAAATTAATAGATTAAAAACTCAATTACAACAAGAACAAGTTATATTCAAACTCGGAAATAAAGAGAGAAAGGAAAAGAAGATTACACAATAATTTTTATACTAGTTCACTCTTAAACAAGAGCTACATCTAGTCACTTAGCTAATCAAGCCAAACCAAATACTAAAACAATTGTTTAAAAGAACAAAAAAACACCAAGAATACCACTTTTGAACCTTACAAGGGTATTTTAACCCCCTATAACACCATGTTAAAAAACCACAACTAAAACCCTATCTACTCAAGGTCAAACACCACAAAACAAAACTATAAAAAAAAAATATCACCTAATTACAGCAAGATCAAATTGAATTTGAAAAACCCGAAGATATTGATCTCAATAACACAAAAAGAAAGCTCCAAGAAAACACTTTCAGACTTAGAAGAATAACTCTTTTAAATGCAAGGTGTTTTAAAATCTCACACTTCAAAAAATGCACTAGGAAAAGTCTGAAAAAGAGAGCTATATAGAATTTATCCTATTAATTCTAATGGATTAACATTGCATCTTAATTTGTTGATTTCACTTGCTAGTGAAAAGAATAGATTAAATGATCATTTTAATATGTTAAAACAAATTGATAAAGATCCTTCTGAAAACGCAGGAAATTTCAGTCCATTAAAAACTCGTTTTAACATATTAAATATAATCCCAAGGTGGGCAAAAAAATTCAAATTGCCAAATCCAATTTAAAATTATCCAAATCCATATTACTTTTAAGTCCAGTTAAATGGATTTATCTCAAATCCAAATTCATATTTTTGGATTTTAAGTCCAATCCATTTAATTGGATTTAGATTAGATATAGATTGGATACATTTTTAGATTATCCAAAAATGGATTTTCGGTCGAATTTTTCAGTCGGCTCAGGCCCAGGTTGAGCCGAGTCAACCCAGGCCCAGGTTGAGCTAAGTTGATTCGAGCCCAGGTCCAATCGAGTCGACACAGGCCTAAGTCGAGTCGAATCGGCTCGGCTTAGGTTGAGCCAAGATGACAGGGACCAAGTCCAGCTGAGTCAACCCAGACCAAGTCGACCTGATTCGACCTGGCCAAGATCGAGCTAAGTCGACCCGAGCCCATGTTGAGTCGATTTAGCCTAGACCCAGGTCGGGCTGAGTCTGGCCGAACTCAGGTAGATACAAGTTGCCCGTGCCTAGTTCGAGCCGAATCAAGCAGATCCAGGCGAAGTTGAGTGAGGGCGTGCCGAGGTCAAGCCTAGTCGGCTAAGGCCCAAATCAACCCAAGTCGGCTTAAGCCTCAATCAAACTGAGTCAGTCCAGGCCCACAAGTTGAATCAGTCCAAACCCAGGTCGAGCCACGTCATCTCGGGCCCAATTTGAACCACGTAGGCTTGAGCCAAGGTTAAGTCACATCAGCTCGACCTCAAGTCCGGTCGAGTCAGCCCAGGTCCAAGTCGAGCCCATGTCAAGTCGAGTCTGCCCTGGTCCAGGTTGAGCCACATCATCCCGACCCAACTCAAGCCAAGCAAGCCCGAGCCCATATCGAATCACGTAGGCTCGATCCCAGATCGAGCCATGTAGGCCCGGGCCCAGGTTGAGCCGAGTCGACATGAGGCCCAAATCCAACCAAGTCAACTCAAGCCTAGGTCCAAGTGGAGCTGAGTCAACTTGGGCCCATGTCGAGACGAGTTGGCCCGAGCCTAAGTCAAGCTGAGTCAGCCTGGACCCTTGTCGATCTAAGTCAGCCAAGGCCCATGTCGAGCCGAGTAGACCCAAGCCCAGGTTGAGCCTAGTCGGCTTAGGTCGAAGTGGAGTTGTGTTGGCCTTGGCCTAGGTTGAGCCGAGTCAGCCCAAGCCAAAGTCAAGCATAATTGGCCCGAGTTCAAATCGAGCAAAGTTAGCCCGAGCACAGGTTTTGTTGGCCTCTGTAATGACATCAGTAAATTCTTTATATCTGCCAATAGTCTCATTACATAGCAAGCCTCTTTATATGTTTTGTAAATTACCCCATTAACAGTCTTGATGCTATCATAATTACAACATCCCTTTTTATAATTCAATAATATCCTGAGATAATATAATTCTCCTAACCCAGGAGGAATATATGTAAGCCTTCCAATACTAACACCAATCTTTCTTGGCTTCCATTCTCTTCGGTCTACCAGCCAAACAAATTGGCTAGGATATTCAGAATAATTCAAATGTTGCCCCTCTAGATAAATTTTATTAGCCTCAAACCAAGCTAAAAACATTGTTCGTTTATGTTCAAGATTTCATCAATTTCTTCATTGTCTTTAAATAGAATGGGTTGCTCATATAACAGATGAAATGTCAATCTTTGAACTGGAGGCCATCTATGATGAATATCAAAGGCAAATATTCTCCACACAGCTTTATAGGGGGATATATATCTAGAATCATAATATTGTTTAATTTCATCTATAATTGGTGTCTCAGTAGAGTCTTTAGGAGTATTCGTAATTTTCAAATTTGCTCTATTTGGACCTTTGTTGACATATTTAAACAAATACTTGATTGAATTGTATTTGTTGCAATATTCGGTGTTAACATGAGCCCGGTACCTCAGTAGTAGCAATGGGCTATACGACACAACATTTCTATTGTCTAACTTAATTCCATTTTTTTGAATGAATATTCCATTATCTCGACGTCTGTAACATGGATATCCATCCTCATCAATAGTAGTCGACAACCTAAATTTCTTTGGGTAAAATTTCAAACATCTACCATTATTCATGCAAGGTGAGCTAAACCAAGCGGCTCCACATGGACCATGTATCATGTATGTTGCAACTGCTTTTGACAATTTAGGATATAAATTTACATGCAGTAATTTTGTCGAAATAACTCCATCAATGTCCTTTGGAGTTTGTAACTTTTTTCCTCCATCCAACCACAATAATATGTGGGCATGAGGCAAACCCTTTTTTTGAAATTCCACAGTGTACATACCTATAATAATGAAAAACTTGTTTGAATTATTAATACTTAAAATATCAAAGAAAAGTTTTAAATATGGATTAATGTGATTACTTGCATTAAACTTTGCCAAAATATTCATCTTTTTTTTAAATCAGTCATCATTTGATCTAATTTCATCTTAAATACTCTGCAAACTATGTCTGGCCTATCAGCAGCAGTTAATGTGAGTTGATTTTAGGTTCATTATATTTGTGACACTTTCTTAGAATTAGGGTCAAGATTCTTAGCAATTTAGAGTGAGTCACCTAAGGAAAATCCCCACTGGACATTAACTTAACAAGTGTTAAGTAGATGTGAAGGTTCATTTTCAAAGGTCCAAGGTTAAAGCACAATTATGGTGATGAATGAATGAAGAACAAGGTGCTGAACTCAAAACAGAATAGGTGCAGAATTTAAACATAAAAATAGAATGGAAACACAAATTGAAACAAAAGAACCGATTGAAATTCAAGAACAAGACATAGAATCAAAACTACCGATTGAAATGACTATGGAAGATGAAAGAAGATGAAACTTATGTGGTTGTAGCCATGGATTGGGAATGGACACGCCACTTGGAGGTGATGATCCAAGATAAGTGTAGATTTGCCGCCACTTGAGAGCTCCCAAAGCTTCACAAGATGAGACAAGGAAGAGGAGAACAAGTCTCACAAAATTCACTCACAATTTGAGTATAGTAACTTTTCTTCTAATTTCAATGTTCTTTTACAATGACCAAGCACCTCTATTTATACTTTTAGAGGGGTGAAATGAAAGTGAAACAAATTCAAAATTCACTCCTAATTCAAATTCTAATTTGGAGCCAAAGTTGAGTCACATGGGAGGTGTGACCTTTTTTCTACTTTGGCACCTCCTAAAAACTACACCTACATGGAAGGTGTGACTTGTTTTTGCACATTAGCACCCCTTATTTTAATATCTACAACTTCCTTTAATGTTCTACTAAAAACTACACAAAAGAAATTACAAAAGAGATACATCCATTGATGCTTATTTCCCAGAGCTTTAGCCTTGCTCCTATTGATGCTCATGGATTGGGCTTCTTGGGCTTGGGCCCCTACTACTAAGACTGTGCGATAGTATTCCGAAAAGGTAACCCTAAATTCGCTAGAGGCAGGGCTTTGGTGAGAGAATGTCAGCGGCAAGTTACCTAGAAACAATTATATAGGGGGTAAACCCTAAGGTAAAGGCACACAGTCTTCTATGCAAGACATAGTTTTTACACACACATATTTTAAGCTTAAGCACTTTTGCTTGTTTAATGTTTCTTGCCCTGTATTGACTTGAGCGATGGAGTGCAGTTACAGGTAGGGCCCCCTCTATCTCAACAGAGCCATACTTTGGAGAACCACTGCGAAGATAGAAGGAGCCACCATCTGCCTCAAAGTCAACGGCGGTTGATTCAACTGGCGAGAACAATTAAAATAAATGATTTTATTTGTCCATCAGTGACTCCTAATAATCATTTGAATGTGATGGATACAAGTTTGCAATCATTGCAAAGTTTACAAACAATCTCTGTTGCATAAGAAGATCTTACACCTAAATTTCATGGTTAGTTCTAGAAACCAATGTACTTTTTTTTTTTCATTATTCGTTTATGTTTTTTTTTTAATTTTCTTTTCATGCTTTGATAGTATTGAGGTTTAGTTATTACATCTATATTATTCTTCAGTTCTCTGTGTTTATATAGACAATTACAACCTCTTAGAGATAGATATAAGTTGTTAGCGATATAAATGTTATATATATATATATGTTTATTTTTTATTTCAGTTAGTTAAGATATATGTGAATTTGATATTTACTTTTGTTTGTTATCCTAATGAATATATAAACATGTTTTATTTAAGATCATAAAAAGTAGATGCGAATTTCATATTGAGTTTTGTTACTTAGCATATGTTTTACTACTTATTTAATTGCCCTTTTGAACGTATCTTGTCCAAGTAATTCAATTGGAGGAAATGCAGGTGTTGGAAGATCTACCAATATATATTCATGTTTAGATTATGTAGTTAGTAACACCATAAAGTTAGATAAGAGGTCTAGTACATATAGTGTTGAAATCCTTGAATTAGTGACTAAGACCTTGAATTTCAACAAAGATGTGCAAATTGAAGCAAATAATGGTAATCATACATTTTTACATGTTAATCTTAATTTATTTAATTCTTTCACAGCCAGTTTTTTTTACTATGTTTGGTCGGCTTCGTGTAAGATAAGGTAGAAATACGAGGACAACCTTCGCTGATGAAAACGCTGCCAAGGCCATCACCATCAGGTCTATTGTTGTTAACGTACCTTTTGCTTACAATTTGCTTTCTGGTAGAGCCTCTTTGAACAGGTTGGGAGTAGTAGCCTCCACTGTGTAGTCATGGTGCTCAGGAATGGAGCGTATAGCCTAGAAACCCTGGAGGGGGAAGTCATTCCTCGAGCGTGGAATGTGGCAAACCTCAAGCTGCATTTCAGCTAAGATATTCTTGCTTAACGCTTTCTTTTTTGAACAATGTGTGATAATTTTTTTCTTGGAAGATGATGCATTTAGCTTTGTTGGTTCACTTGAATTGGCACACGGTAAGTCAACCTAGCTCGGTGTCAGTACAACCACTTGAGTATGGGCGCTCCGTGAGTAAATGATTACCTAGTGACAGGTAAGACGGGGGGTTTGTGTACTGGACATGAGTGTTCGAGTGCTCAGGACCTCGGCTGTTGGATGGGTCACGAGTTTGGCCTTGATGTTGATCACCCCAGAAAAGGGTCATAAAAGTGTTGGACGACAAAGCCTATCGGCTAGAAAGTCAAGACAGTGGAACCATTCCTCGAGTAAGGAACGTAACAAGCCTCAAGTTGTATTTTAGGTTTTTTAATGAGGTCACCCAATGATAAATTATTTATGAAATATGATTTGTCATTATACTCTGTTGACATGCAGGAAGACGACCTCCCCTTGGAAAGATTCCAAGTTTGGGACTGTATAGGTTCATAGCGTTTCAGACGTGAGGACCTCTCGTTCATGGAGATTTTGAGTATGGGTACCCCTGAATCGCAGCTCGCCACTGTTGTGGCTTGAGCCAAGAAAAGGTAATTTCCCTTTGGAAATATTCCAAGTTTTGGAACGAACAGGTACATGGCGGTTCAGGCGTGAGTACCTCCCGCTCAGTATGATTCTAAGTCTGGGTACCCCTGAATCGCAAATTGCCACCGTTGTGGCTTGAGCCAAGAAAAGGTAATTTCCCCTTAGAAATATTTCAAGTTTGGGAACGAATAGGTACATGGCGGTTCAGGAGTGAGGACCTCCCGCTCAGTGACATTTTTGAGTATGGGTACCCCTGAATCACAGCTTACCACCGTTGTGGCTTGAGCCAAGGAAAGGTAATTTCCCCTTAGAAATATTCCAAGTTTGGAAACGAACAGGTACATAGCGGTTCAGGCGTGAAGACCTCTTGCTCAGTGAGATTCTAAGTATGGGTACCCCTGAATCGTAGCTCGCCACCGTTGTGGCTCGTGCCAAGAAAAAGGTAATTTCCCCTTGGAAATATTCCAAGTTTGGGAACGAATAGGTACATAGCGATTTAAGCGTGAGAACCTCCTGATCAGTGATATTCTAAGTATGGGAACCCCTGAATCGCAACTCATTACCATTGTGGCTTGAGCTAAGAAAAGATAACCTCCCCTTAGAAAGATTCTATAAGGACCTAGAAACTTTAATTGGAATAAAAGTGTTATATTTAAATAATTTCAGAAGATGTTATTATTTAAAATACAAAGAGTTGGTAATAGAAGTTTCGTAGTAGTCAGACCTCGGACGTCACCCAAGGTCTGGGGTCAGCTGGTAGAGGTCGGTCGGCTGACCATTGTATTAACCAAGTAGTCAGGTGCGATGACTTTATCGTGAGGTAATCACGTGGGTGTGCTCGAGGAAGACATGTGGATCAAGAAGAGTAAAGGAAGAAAAGTGTAGCTTAGAAGTCTACGAGATCGCCGTTATTGAAGACGGAGGTGATCTCTGACTTCTCTGGCACATAATCGTCTGTCGCTTAGAGTACACATGATCGCCAATCGCCTATGGTGTACATGATCGCCGAAAGTGCACTTAGTATGTGGTCAAGGTGCTGGATCAACCATAGTGGGTTCCAAAAACCACGCGTATCAAGGTGTGGGTTAAGCCTTAGATACACTGTGCATGCGAAGCTCTATGCTTGAGCATAAGAAATCGTCGTTAGTGTTGCATGCATGGGCGCAGGAGGAGTATCGCTGATCTATTCTTGGAAATGTGAAGCTACCGACGTCACCAAGCCATGTGGAGGTGATACCTTGGACGTAACATACTGGGATGAAGAACCTTCAGCAAGGCGTGGCGATGTGTCATCAGTCATCGCCGGGGCGAGAGACATGCGGGCATCGCCAGGGCGAGAGACATGCGGGCATCGCCAGGGCGAAAGACATGCGGGCATCGCCAGGGCAAGAGACATGCGAGTATCGCCAGGGCGAGAGACATGCGGGCATCGCCAGGGCGAGAGACATGCGGGATCGCCAGGGATAGACATCGGTCGTCTTCCAGAGAGATACATCGGTCGTCTTCCAGAGAGAGACATCGGTCGTCTTCCAGAGAGAGACATCGGTCGTCTTCCAGAGAGAGACATCGATCGTCTTCCAGAGAGAGACATCGGTCGTCCTCCAGGATGAGTCATCGGTGGAAGGTTATCGCGCGATGTCATGTTTCACACAGATAAGGTGGGACCCAGGCTCCCAGCATGAGACGTCCTGCACGCGCGACACGTAGACAAAAAGGGTGTTTCAGAATAGTTAGCATCAGAGAGTTGGTATGCGCAGAAACCCACGTGGTCATACTGTTCAAGGAAGTGTGCACGCAAGCTTTCCTGCAGAGTGGGCAGGGGGCAGCGGCATTTCTGGGCAAGTTGGCTTAGTTTTAAAAACTCACTCCTGAGAGGCAGTGAACGTTGCTGTGGTTTGAGAGTGATTGAGTGAGTTAGCCTTGGTTCCCTGTTTCTTTCCTCTCCTTCTCCCTGCGTTCAGACGTCCTAGCGAAGCAGTTGGAGATCGGCGACTACCCTGGATTCCTGACGTTGTGCTCTACAAGTTCTCCCGTCAGGACGCTAGAACAGAGTTAAGGCATCTTTAAGCTTCGGTGGGTTTTGGAGCTCTTAGTGATTTTGCGCAAGTTCAGGTAAGGGAAGCTAGCATTTTCATTTATAAAAACTTTAGGCGAGTAGGTTCTGAAGTGAGGGCGACGTGGTCGCTGGTTTCATATTCTTTTCACGATGCTCTGTTTTTATGTGTGGGGCGACGTGATCGCCGGTTTTAATGTTGTTTTCAAAATCCCCTGTTTTAGTGTCGCTTTGAACTTGTTTGAGATTGATATGTGAAATGCATGTGATATTGGAAAAATCTGAACCTTGGTACTATTGTTGCTGTGGTTGGAATCGTTCATTTAAGTGTTGTATGGTGCATTGGGTGAATTGATGATATCTAGCTGTCCTGTGTGGACTTCACTTGCTGTCCTGTATGGACTTCATTAGCTGTCCTGTGTGGACTTCATTAGCTGTCCTGTGTGGACTTCACTAGCTGTCCTGTGCGGACTTTACAGTGGTGTGGTATGTGGCTATGTGTGGTGAGGCAGTGGAAGTCTGACGTGAGAAAGAGAAACATTGAAATTAATAGACACTTGATGGATTATGTGAATTGAACGACTCTTGATGAAATTGTGAAGTGTGTGAAATGAATGAGAAAGTTGATGGTTTTTATGTGGGTGTCTTAAAATTGTTTTATCTTGATTTTAAAGTTTCATATCTAAATTCTCTTTAAAATATCTAGCTTACCCTGCGTTTTTGTTTTGTGGATGTTTTCTTAAACCTGTGATGATCGTGTATAATTTACACGGGAGCAGATGATGTTGCAGGAAGTAGAGCTCCTCAGTGAGTGGTCGCAGAAAGGAGACCGCCTGTTTCTATTTCTGTTAGGCGATCGCCTGTTTTCTGTTTCTGATAGGAGATCGCCTGTTTTCTGTTTTCTGTTAGGAGATCGCCTGTTTTTTTATTTTGCTGTATTTTGTTTAAGTTTGGAAAACTGACCGGATATGTATTAAACTCCCTGTGAGGAGAAATTTCATTACATATATATATATATATATTTATGTTCACTTCGATATTATGGTTTTACCTTTATTTCATTATATAAATATGAAAAGGATTTTGGCAGGATGTTACAGATTCCAAGTCTGGGAGTGTGCAGATGCACGACGATTCAAGTTGAATCGCAGCTCACCACCGTGTTGGCTTGAGCTAAGAAAAGATAACCTCCCCTTGGAAAGATTCCAAGTCCGGGAGCGTGCAGATGCCCAGCGATTTAGGTTGAATCGTAGCTCGCCACCATTGTGGCTTGAGCTAAGAAAAATGACCTCCCCTTGGAAAGATTCCAAGTCTGGGAGCGTGTAGATGCATGATAATTCAGGTTGAATCGCAGCTCGCCACCGTTGTGGCTCGAGCTAAGAAAAACAACCTCCCCTTTCTAAAGATTCCAAGTCTGGGAACATGCAAATGCACGGTGATTCAGGTTGAATCGTAGTTTGTCATTGTTTGGCTTAAGCTAAGAAAGACGACCTCCTCTTGGTAGGATTCCAAGACTAAGGGTGTGGAAATTCATAGTGATTCAGGTGGGACGACCTTTTCGGGTGCCTAGAATCGTAACTGACCATAACAAAGATTGTTTGGCCTATGCTAGGGAAGTTGACCTATCTTGGTAAGATTCCAAGTTCAGGCGCCTTGAGTATGTGTTACAAGGCAGATGACCTTTATTTTAGTAAGGTTCTGAATTCAAGGGTCTGAACCCAAGCCAAGAATACAGTAAGAGGCGGTACGCTCTCTCCTTCGTAAGACTCTAAGACCAGGAGGTACTAAGCTGATTAATAGTAACTAAGAGCATGCAGGTAAGGGTATATAGAGTAGCCCACCTTGGCATGGGAAAAACAAACTGAGCTCGGGTACTCGATTGAAAAGAATCGAGATCAACCTTGTAGGGTAGTGATGCACCACGAAGGTGTTAAGAGTAGACTTGGTGTAAGCCAACACCCAAGTCAAATACTCCAAGATAATAAAGTCATGCAAGAGTAAACTCGGCGTGTGAGTAGTTGCTCGAGTCTAGGCCCTTTGTGGGATAAGTGAGGTTGCATAGATAAGCCATCCAGCTTAATACATGGTAAGTCGGGCTAACTCGGCGTGAGAGAATTCACCTCAGCTCAAGCACTGTGTGGGATGAGCAGGTTGTGCAGGTGAATCATCTAATTTAACACAGAATAAGTCGGGCTAACTCAAGTGTGAATATTCCAAGAAAAATCATACATAAATAAAATAAATGTATGGATAAGTTTTTAAGGAAATGCTTAAACTCTTAAATCTGTGAATTAGGTACATGTAAAAATGCAAAGTTTAATTACTAGTTGTGTGCAGAATGAACAAAGATGCAAACTTTACTTACCTTTCCACTTCCAAGCATACCTCTACAGTGGGTATGGTTACTAAGTTCCGTATTGGCAAGTCAGAATAAAATAGAAATAAAGCTCTTATGTTGTAGAGCATAACCATAAACAAATAAGAATTAAAGTAGAAATGAAAAACACAAAATCCACCTTTGATGATAACAAAAGTCGTAACAGAGTAAGGAATCTGCAAGAATGGAGAAAAGACAGTAAGGTAATTTGAAAGAAAGCATGGAAGCACAGGAGTTTGCAACTGAGGGTGTTTGTCCGTTGGAAAAAAGATGACTTGCCTTTCAATATGGAATGTCGAAGAAGATGAAAAAGGGACAATGAATTGGGCACTAAGTGTTGGATACCTCATGGTTTATTTGGTTTTTCCAGAAAGTTCCTCACTCATACCAAACTTACTCTCATAATCATCTTATTATTCTTATTTTACGTTAAATAACATTGCAATTATTTGTATTTGAATTTGTATTCATCTTAAAGGTTAATGTTGTTAAGTTGAATGTGGTAGTAATATTATTATATTATCATACTTGAGTTAATTTTTCTGAAAAAAATAAAAATGTCCTTTCACTAGCTATTTTCAAATTTCTTAGACATTTCTTTTATGGTATTTGACATTTTCAATTTTGTTTTAATTTTTTATTACAGCTTACAAATTATAATTGTTCATAAAGAATAAAAAATTTTAAAGTAAGGCTTTGAAATTAAATATAATGGATAAACAATACAACATCTGATTACATAACTTTAGAATGTAGGTAATCCAAAATTATAAGTAAAAAATAATGAATGAATTAAATTTGTCCATAACATGTACATTACAATAATTTGAACTAATTTCAATTATACAAAGTGCTATCAAATATGAAGTTCCCATAAAAATTATAGGAGTAAATTCGAATCTTGGCCACCAACTTTGTGTTGTAGGTCCATGTCCAAAAATATCTTGCACCATTTACTGCAACTAAAAATAAAAAATAATGTAAAAAGTATAATTAATTACATTATGGGAAGTCCAGTTAATGTAAATTTGATAAACAAAAATGTGTGTTTCTTAAGAGAAACATGATTTCGGTTAAAGACACATTAAATTATGCGACCACCTTTTGTGATATAAACTCAAATAAAATATAATGGCAAATGATAACACATGACTACAATAAAATAGTACTGATAGAAATAAAAACAAATTTAAAAGTCCATAGATCAGAAGTAAACATGGATGCCTCACCAGGTATGTTTTAAACTGTCAAAATTGAATACATCACTGACTAATTAATAATGAACAATATAATCACAATCAACATTCCATAATATCAAGACAAAATAAATAACAAATGAGAAAAAATCATGAAATAGTTTTGAAGAGTTTAATGTATTGACAATTGTTATAGTTAAACATGTCTAATTATGCCAACAGATTATAAATATGCCAAATAATGAATGAAAATTTTAAAACATTATATATGCATATTGCAAGTAATGCCAACAACGAATACAATGAAATAAAATCAAATAATTAAACTTAATAGCAATAACAATAAACATAAACATTAAGAGCAATAAACTGTTATGGTTTCCAACAAAGTGAAACCTTTACCGTTACCGGGCAAGATAATAACTAATAGTTCTAAAATAAACCACAAAAAATAAATAGTTTTTTTTTGTTTCAAAGCAATAGAAACGATTAGCCTAAAAGGGTAAGAAATATAATTATTCGCATTGGCTTTTATAGTGACTTATCATCACTAGCAGAACCCTGATATGAGAAGAAAGCTTCATGGTATCACATTCAAATATAATTTTGTCACCTTCCCGGAAAGAATGAAGACAACAAAAAATTTTCCAGCCGCTGCCAAGTTAATGCTTCTGGCAGGAAACCTTCCTTTTAAGACCTTGCTTTCCACCTCCTTTAGTTGTCCATGTAATGTAACCTTTCTGAATTTCCCTTTGCGAAGATATTCCACAAATGGAACAGGCAAAGCCTTCAACAACATCCAAGTAATAAGTCAACAAAAGAAATACAATATAAGGCATAGCATTTAAAAAAAAAAGGATTTGTAAACTGACCAGATAAATCGCATTGATGTGTAACAGAGACAACTTTATGTAAAAATGGTCAAAGGGACCATTGGTCAGCGATTCCCTCCCTTCAACATCCTCCAAATAACGATCTACACCACTTTGAGAGACCTCTCCCATATAAAAAATTTATATGGAAAGAGTTTTGACTGACGTAACGAAATAGTATATATGGTGGTCGCCTTTAAAGCCATAAAAATCACTCAAAGTCCACCATCCATATACTATTTCAGGAGACAATAAATCCTCGTTATAATGTACTATATGGACATTCCTTGCACTATCTGCAAGGGTCCACTCCTCACCTAGTTCTTTTTGGAACTCAATCGCAAATGCACGATCAACATACCCAAGCTATCCATTTTAAAATAAATAATAAACAGTGAGCAACTAAATAAATTGTGTAAAAGTAAAAATTTAAGAAAATAAAGAAAAAGAATATATACTTCACTATGGATGTTCATTGACCAAAACAGACCTCGAGTGTCAAGTCTAAGAATTTCTTCAGTAATGGCGCCATGAAAGTGAATAATAGACAAAGGAGGAAGAAGCAAGAAGGAAACAAAGATTTAGAAAGGAACAAAGAAGAAAATAATAAGATTCTGACTAATAAAAAACCTGACTATGTTACCTATTTATAGCCAAATATCATTCATGACCCTTTTATTATCCATTGTCTCAAACAACATGTCCTTTCATTTCAAATACAGTATTAAATAATAATGAAAAGAAATAGAGAATTAATTATTAATAATTAATAATAATAATAAATAATAAATAATAATTTAAAAAGGAATAAATAAGAAAAGAGTAAATTGTAAATAGTAAATAAGATGAGTATCTTACCTATAACTATTAGTAGACCATTATATTTTATGACCTTTGGTTTTCCATTGTCTCATACAACAGTGTCTTTTCAGTTCAAGTACGGTATTAAGGAATAATTAAAATAATAATATAATTAATTATTATAAATAATAATAATAATAATATTAATCCCACATATTATTATTAATTAGTATTATATTATATGTAAATTAAAACAATTAACATATAAATAATAATATCGTGTATAAATAAAAAAAAAGGTTTATATTGTTTTATCTACTTTATGTAATAGAATTTCTGTAATATATATAATAAAATATATAATAAGAAATTAAAATGAAAAAATAAAAATTGAAATAATATTAAAATTTAGATAAATTTAAGTTTTGTAATTAATTGTTTCTTGGAATTCGAAATTGAAGTTATTAACATTCTCCCATGTTTGAATGAAATGATTACTTGTTGCATTAAATTTCTAAAAAATCTACATAGGAAAAAGAAATGAATACGTTGAAAAAAAGTTTATAAGGGATAGAGAATGGCCACAATGCATGCCAAAAAAAAAATAATAAACTGGTGTCGTAATTGCTTTGACAGGTAATTGATGCACATATTAGTAATTAAACATAACGGAGGTAAAATAAATTTATATGTCAATGCAATGTTATATATGTATTGGGAATTGTTAGAGCTTCATTGTTCCATTTAATATATTTATTGTAATAATGAAATTGAGAATTTATAAATAAATTTGATAATGAGAAAGATAGCATAAGAAAAAAACAACTAAAACGATTATGACTTCCAAAAAAATACCATTACAGAAACATACATACAACATACATGTGCAAAATAAATTTGAATATATAAATCTATTAAATGATGTTGCTTCCATGTTGTTTTTCTTGAGCATAATATTGATCTATACTCAACAGCTAGGTATATAGTGCATGTAAAACAAAAAAAAAAAAAGAGAAAAAAATAACGTAAATAAAAAATAAAATGAATACAACTAAATTGATTTAAACTAAATTCATAATGCATCCTATCAGATTATATCAGATTATAAGATATGAGAACAAAATTGAGGAAAAAACAATAATTAAACATGAGATGTGAATCAACTGTTGTTTTAGTTGGCATATTTTTGTCGTAACAATATTATATTAAAATTGTCAACCCTTTAAATAAGTTAACCATAATTAACTTAGAAAGTAAAAGTGGAAGAAACCTAAGAAAAAAAAATTATGTTTACAATAACCACTACAAGAAAATCATTAAATAGAAACTAATTTTAGAGGACAAAAATAATTAGTTGCTATAGTGACCAAATTAGAGACCATTTTGGATACTAAAAAAAATTTTGGTTTCTAAATTAGTTTCTATTATTGTTAAATGATTTCTAAATTGGTATCCAATTAGCTCCCAAGGTTTTAACTACCAATTATTTAGATTATAAATTTGGTAGCAAAAACTTTGGTAGCTAATTAGATATCAATTTAGAAACCATTTAAAAATAATAGAAACTAATTTAGAAACCAAAAATTTTTTTAGTCTCCAAACTGGTCTCTAATTTGGTCACTATAGCAACTAATTATTTTTTGTCTCTAAAATTGGTTTTTAATCAATGATTTTCTTGTAGTGAACAATGGTCATCAGAAAGAAATCACTACAAATGATCAAGAAAAACACTTAACATGTACATAAAAATGATAAGTATAACACAAAACAAATTAAGTAATAAATCAACAACATATATTGAAAATTGAAAATAACAACACACTTGTAGGAAACAAATAGTTATACATACCTGTAAGAATTGGTCCTATGAAAGAAAAATATTATTTAAATAGCCTTCAAAAAAAGGAGAGAAATGATCAGTTATACAACTTTCTTATATCTAAATTGACGAATAATTATAAGGTAATTGACATACCTGTAAGATTATGTACTTTCATGAAACAAACAATGTTACCTAACATAGTTCACAAAAATGAGTCATTATATCATTTATACAAAAACCACCTAATTAAAGCTACAAAAATGAAAAATAAAAATGAACAACAACAAAATATTCACCTTACATTGTTAAATAAAAGGCCAAAATAGATAAGTTTAAAAAATTATTATAACATCAACATTAATTGTAAGGTAATTACGTACCTGAAACATAATGTCCAATGATGAAACCAACAATATTACATAAACAGACTTTAAAAAGTAATTGTACTTATTCATCATAATATGTTCTGAATAGAAATTAAAAAAAGTATAAAAAGTAACGAATAGAAACAAAAAATGTCCAAGAAGTGTCACAAATACATGAGAATTGATCATTAAAATTGCAAACCATTAAAAGTTCAATATGAAATTATAGTACTCCCTTTTCAATCTTGATATTTTTCCTTAATGTCCTCAATGGGACATCATCATCGGGTGTGTGTGCAGGTGAAGAAAAATCTCTTTTAAGCATTGGAGCTACCACTTCAGCACTTAAGAGACTATCACTCCCTAAGTGATGAAGACCAAGTAGAGGAGGTGCTTGAGGCCCAAGCCCAAGAAGCCCAAGCCCAACCCATGGGCTCAACATCCTACATACCTCAAAGGATTACTAGGAGCAAGGCTAAATTTTTTGGGTTATAAGCATCAATGGATGACTCTTTTTGTAATGGAATATTGAAATTAGAAGTAAAGTACTATACTAAAATGGTGAGTGAGTTTTGTGAGACTTGTTTTCCTCTTCCTTGTCTCATCTTGTGAGTGCTTTGCGAGCTCTCAAGTGGCGGCAATTCCAACACTTATCTTGGATCATTCATCTCCAAGTGACGTGTCCATTCCCATCCATGGCTTCAACCACATAAGTTTCATCTTGATGTGAATTCAAGAACATAAGATGAAAGGTTCTTGACATTCTTAGGAAACATCTTGAGTTGGTCATTAGAGAGGCACTTTTTCTTAGAATTGGATCAATGTTCTAAGTCAAGAACTCACCAAAAACTAATGCCAAAACACAAACTCATATGGAAGTTCCAATTATTGTCAAATTGAACCGATTAAAAATGAAATTAAAGGCAAGGAAACTGAATATAAGTGCTGGAAAATAAAGGCACCGAACCAAAACACAAGAACACAAGCTAAGACATGAAAATTAGAATAGAAGGAAGGAAGGAGAAGAGAATGCTCATGAAGATGGAGGTATGGTTGGATGATCACGCCACTAAGAGGATGAAGGCTCCTAGATGAGTGTGCAAGCCGCCACTTGAGGTAACCATTGAACCTTCAAGATAAGACTAGTGAAGAAGATGCAAAGCTCTCTAATGCTCACTCAAAAATTGAGTAAAGTTTCTCTAATTCAAAATTCAAATCTGAAAAATACAAGGGCAGCACCTTAATTTATAGTGTGAAGGTGCTGAAATGCAAGCTAAAATAAATTCAAAATTCCCCCCAAATTCAAATGAAAATGGCGCCAAAACAAGTCATGAGGAAGGTGTGACTTCTTTTCTCACTTTGGCACCTCCTATTTTAACTCCTACACCTATCTACTAACGCACCCCCTCCTAATGCTCCTAACTAAAGACCTAAAGATGATTTAACACAAAAGGGTTCTCATGTTTTCCTCTAAGCACCCTCACACAAAGAAATTACAAAAAGGGAAAATAAATGTCCCCTTGCTCCTAAAGCTTTGAACATGCTTCTTGTGAGCCTTTGAGGTTGACTTTGATCTCCATGAACGTCCTCAACCTCTTCTTCTTCGTGATGATTGGCCTCCATGTCCTCTTAAGCTTGATCTCCATCATACTCCCCGAGTTGGAGAGAATTCAACCACGAATTCTGTAGACATACAGAAAAAGGAGTTAGATCGCTGACATTAAAAGTATGACTACCTAAGAATGTATCAGGCATATCTAACTCATAAGCATTGTCATTAATCCTCTTGCGGATTTGGAAAGGTCCATCTCCTCAAGGCATAAGTTTGGACTTCCTTTGAGTAGGAAAACGATCTTTCCTCAAATGAAGCCAAACCCAATCACCCTCATCAAAGACCAATGCTTTTCTCCTTTTGTTGGCAAGTTCCGCATACTTGCCAACCTTCTTCTCAATTCTCTTTTTGATGTCTTTATGCAAAGTTTTCACAAAAGAAGCCTTTTCATCACCATCTTTGCACAAGACATCTTCAAGAAGGGGAATAGGAAGAAGATCAAGAGGTGTTAAGGGATTAAACCCATAGACAACCTCAAAAGGAGAATGAGAGGTAGTAGAATTTACTACACGGTTATATGAAAACTCAACATGAGGTAGTAAATTCTCCCATAATTTAGGGTTTCCCGAAATAAAGCATCTCAATAGTTGGCCCAATGTTCTATTAACCACTTCGGTTTGACCATCAATTTGTGGGTGACAAGTGGTAGAAAATAAAAGCTTAGTACCAAGCTTGCCCCACAAGGTTTTCCAAAAATGGCTTAAGAACTTTGGGTCTCTATCGGACACAATAGTCCTAGGAATCCCATGCAAGCGAACCACTTCGTGGAAGAAGAGGTTTGCTATATGACATGCATCATCCACTTTGTGGCAAGGAATAAAGTGAGACATCTTTGAAAAACAATCCACTACCACAAAAATGGAGTCCTTTCCCTTTGATGTCTTGGGTAATCCTAAGATGAAATCCATATCAACCCAAGGCATTGAAGGGATAGGAAGGGGAGTATACAATCCATGGGGATGCATCCTAGATTTAGCTTTGCGGCAAGCTATGCATTTATCACACAAACTATGAACATGTTTATGTATATGAGGCCAAAAGAAATGTTCATGCAACACATCCAAAGTTTTAGCAACCCCAAAATGTCCCATCAAACCCCCTTCATGTGCTTCTCTAACAAGAGAGGATCTAATAGAACCATGAGGAACACAAAGACGTTTTCCTTTCAAAAGAAATCTATTTTGTATAAAAAAATATTTGTGTCCTCCCTTAAGACACTCGTGAAAGATTTGAGAAAAATCAAGGTCATCATGATAAAGATCCTTAATGTGATCAAAGCCAAGAAATTGAGAGCCCAAAATGTTTAGCAAAGTATATCTTTTAGAAAGTGCATCCGCCACAATGTTTTCTTTGCCTTGCTTGTGCTTGATCACATAAGGAAATTGCTCAAGGAATTCTACCCATTTGGCATGCCTCTTGTTGAGCTTGTTTTGGCTTTTCAAATATTTAAGAGATTCATGATCACTATGGATCACAAACTCTTTAGGAAACAGATAATGTTGCCAAGTATGCAAAGCTCTAACAAGTGCATATAACTCTTTATCATAGGTAGAATAGTTGAGATGGCTACCTTTCAATTTCTCACTAAAATAGGCTATGGGGTGGCCCTCTTGAAGGAGGACAGCCCCAATGCCTATATTGGAAGCATCACACTCTATCTCAAATGTCTTAGTGAAATTAGGAAGGGCCAATATGGGAGCATTAGTCAATCTTTCTTTTAAAATCTCAAAAGCTTTTTGTTGTGCTTCTCCCCATTGAAAGACCACATCCTTTTTCACTATGTCATTGAGTGGTGCGGCAATTGTACCAAAGTTAGGTACAAAGCGTCTATAGAAAGACGCAAGTCCATGGAAACTTCGGACTTCATTGATGTTTGAAGGTGTAGGCCAATTTTGAATGGCCACCACCTTAGCTTGGTCCACATGGACCCCCTCACAACTCACAATAAACCCTAGGAATTCTATATGATCAAGAGCAAACATACATTTAGCAAGGTTAGCATACAAATGTTCCTTCCTAAGGGTTTCCAAAACTTTCCTAACATGCAACCTATGTTCATTCAAAGATAAGCTATAAATGAGAATATCATCAAAATAAACAACAACAAACTTACCAATGAAAGGTCTCAACACATGATGCATGAGGCGCATGAAAGTACTTGGTGCATTGGTCAAGCCAAAAGCCATAACCAACCACTCATAGAGACCAAAGTTGGTCTTAAAAGCCTTCTTCCATTCATCACCCGGTTTGATACGGATTTGATTGTAGCCGCTTTTAAGATCAATCTTTGAAAATATTTTAGAACCATGCAACTCATCCAACAAGTCATCAAGCCTAGGTATGGGATGCCTATACTTAATTGTTATGTTGTTTATGGCCCTACAATCCGAACACATCCTCCATGATCCATCTTTCTTAGGCACTAGGATGACAGGCATAGCACACGGGCTCATACTATCTTGGACCCACCCTTTCTCTATTAAGGCTTCTACTTGTTGGCAAATTTCCATGGTTTCACTTGGATTGGTCCTATAGGCTGGACGATTTGGTAAAGAAGAGCCCGGTATCAAATCAATTTGGTGCTCAATCCGTCACAAAGGTGGAAGTCCTTTTGGAGGATCTTGAAACACATCTTGAAACTCTTCTACCAACTTTTCCAAACTATGAGGACTATCAACAAGTGGTTCTATCTTAAGAGTTCTAGGGATGGCTAAGAAAAGAGGATGGTGTACCACTAATTCCCTATGAAGCTCATGCCTAGACACAAGGAGTGTAGGCTTGGAACTCTTATCCTTTTTATCTATTTTATCTTTTCCCTCTTTTCCCTCTTTTTCACTCTCCCTCTTTTTCTTCATTAAGATTTGGTCCTCATGGACTTCTCTAGGAGAGAGAGATTTTAGAGTAATCTTGTGACCATGGAAATCAAAAGAAATTTTGTTGGAAAAGCCATCATGTAAAATTTTTCTATCAAATTGCCAAGGCCTTCCCAAAAGCACATTTGTGGCTTCCATGGGCACAACATCACACAAAACCTCATCTTTGTATTTGCCAATAGAGAAATGGATGAGGACTTGCCTATTCACAACTATTTCCCCTACTTCACTAAGCCATTGCAACTTATAGGGTTTGCTATGAGAGATGGTAGGCAAGCCAAGCTTATCTACAACTCTTGTACTAGCTACGTTTGCACAACTACCCCCATCCACTATCAAGGAGCATATGTTGTTTTGAATAAGACATCTTGTATGAAAAATATTTGCCCTTTGACTTTCATCAAAGGGTTGTGAAACTTGACCAAGAAGTCTTCTCACAATCAACAAGTCTCCTTCTAATGGACTCTCACTCTCATTCCCACTAGATGCACTTGAATGTGAAGAATGCCTAGGTGTATCCGAATCATGCTCATTCATAATAATGCCATCATGCATGTACATGTTCCTTTTGGAAGGACAATTTGAAGCAATATGACCATAACCCAAACACTTAAAGCATTTCTTACTAGACGTTTTGATTGGTGACTTAGGCCTAGAAGTAGATGGCTTAGATTCCTTGGGTTTGAAAGAGGAATCTTGGGAAGGAAATTTTGAAAATGATTTGTTATTTCTCCAAGACTTGTTATAGTAGCCATCATTGGAAGAGTTTTTAAAAGAATTTTTCTTAGCAAGTTGGGCTTCCACCTTCATTGCTAAGTGAACTAAAGATCCCAATGATGAGTACTCTTGCAATTCCACAATGTCTTGGATATCCTTCCTAAGTCCACTAACAAACCTAGCAATCATGGCTTCCTCACTTTCTTCTAATTCAATTTTAAGCACAAGCGTTTCAAGCTCCTTGAAATATTCATCCACATTTAGCGTGCCTTGTTGAAACCGTTGGAGTTTCAACATAAGGTCTTTCCTAAAATGTGGAGGCACAAACCTAGCGCTGATTTGATATCTTAAAGAGTTCCAAGAGTCCACGGGAGGACCCTTGTGATATATAATGTCCTTTACAACTCCATGCCACCATTTCATGGCATAATCACTAAATTCTAAGGTAGCTAGCTTAAGTTTGTGCTCTTCTTGGATCTCATGGATCTCAAATATTTGTTCACACTTGGCTTCCCAATCTAAATATACATTTGGACCACTAGAGCCACTAAAATTAGGAAGCTTGACCGAAGGAAGCCTTGACTTTGCATCTTGATAGTATCCATTGCCATGGTGAGGTCTCTCCCCTTGATTGTGATGTCTTTGGCCATGAAATTGGGGTGAAGTCCTTCTTCTCCTATGGTCCTCTTCATGGCCTATGTCATTTGAGGAAGCTCTTGTGGAATGTCTTTGTGAATGATGTCCATTATGAATAGAGGGAGATGGCCTAACATGTTGCAACTCCATCTCTTGTAATTTTTCTTCCAAGCATCTAATGGTTCTTTGTGCTTCCTGTAATTCACCAAGGATTGAAGCTTTGGAAGGACAATTCTGCTTGTAGGATGCATCACTTGAAAATCCTGCCATTTGTAATTAAAAAGAACAAAAACAGCAAAGACACAAAACAGCAATCAAGTCAAGAATTTTCAGTTTCCGCACCTATCCTAGTAATTCCAATCGGTAGAAATGTTTCCTATGCCTTATTCTTTCATTTCAATCGGTTAATCTTGTTTGTCTTGTGTTTTCCTTTTCAATTTTGTACTTGTAATTCAATTTCATTCGGTAATTGTTGTTTGCAAGGATATAACACTCATATTTGAGTTTGGTTCATCATTTGGAAGGCATTGACTCCATTGATGATTCCTTAAGCTTCCTTGAATCTTGTGTGTTATCAATTTTGTTTTTGTATTCAATTCTATTCTGTTTTGTGCCTTGTCTATTCTGGATTCTGCACCTTCATTTGTCATCATTCTTCACCTTTAATTGTGTTTTTGTCTTGGACCTTTGGAAATGAACCTTTACATCTACTTAACACTTGTTAAGTTAATGTCCAGTGGGGATTTTCCTTAGGTGACTCACTCTAAATTGCTAAGAATCTTGATCCTAATTCTTAAAAAGTGTCACAAATATAATGAATGTAAAATCAACTCACATCACTAAGTCAACAGTTTCAGAATGAATTCAACAGCTTCATTGAAAAATTTATTAAACAAATCTTGCAATATTAAGTACAAAAATTAGTAAGTATAAATTTTTAAAATTAATCATTTAACTAAACAATACCTAAGGAAGTGGTTCAAAGGAATCATCATGTTCGACATCTTTAATACCGCACAATCTTTTCTTCTAAGAATAAAGATCCTTGACAACATCAAAATTAAATTATAAAACTATACATAAGGAATTTGACAATGAAATGTAAGACAGACTACACTGAAATAAGAATACATACCACACTTTCAAGACCACCATAAGAAAATCTTTGGATAATATTATGATCAATACACAGTTTTTTGACATGCAATGATTGGTCAAACCTATGAGATTGATCTTTAACACAACCAACTTTAAACAGCACAACTTTGTCTATCAAAACACCAAATTCTTTAGGTATTACACTAAAGGCAGCGTTCTAAACATACCGAAAATATATAAATATATATATATATATATATATATATATTTATATACTAACCTTTTCTTAAATGCATCAATAGACATATGCACAGTTGGAAAATTTACCTTGTCATGACATTCAAATAATTCAGCACAAGATTTATTGATGAGTGTAGTTGCGTCCCTGTCAAAAAGAACAAAAGTGCTGGAGTCTGTGTCATTTATAACTCGCACCTTCAGCATATACTTGAAATATAAAATACAAAAAAGGTTAACAAATATAATATAATAAATGTTATTAATATAAGATGTAAGGAAAAAAGAATTGTGGGAAATACAAAGAATACCTTGGTTGCACTTTGATAACATGTTTGTTACACTTCTCACAAAAAAACATTTTGGAATCTGGGTAAACGGATTTATTGCATAAGCAAGTCGTGTACCACCAATCATCATCAGCTATAATATGTTTAATAGTAGCTACGACAACAAAAGTGCTTTCTTGAAAAAAAATAAATAACTTTTGAACTTAAACTATACATTATTCATTTCAATAAATTGTTAAAAACCAATAGTAATACCTCCTTGCAATCCTTCAGTCCTTGAATAGTATTTCTTGAAATCAAGTGGATGAATTCATCCTCCAGATTCTGTTTTCCAGAATCACACAACTGACTCATTCCCTAAGTAGGAGAATTTGTAGTCTCAATCATCCTACACATGTTAAATTTATGGTTAGAATTTATCATAAATTTGAAGTCTTGAATGACAAAGTATATGTTAAACTAACCTTTTCTTAAGTTTGGTTGCCTCTTTAGGCTATGTGTTGTATATTATTTTCGTACAGTCCAAGCAGTTTTGCAGACAAACCTTGTCTACAGTGAAATAAAAAGCATTACGTTATAATAAAATTCATTTAAATATAATAATAAAAAATAATAATTTATAGTTTCATCAGTTCATATACCCTAGAAAATCTTTACTTTAGCAAATTGGATACTGATAACCACATTCTGCAACTTTCCGGATGATAGAACTGCATTCAAGTCATCAACATAGTTCCCAAATAAGGTACACTCCATGCGGAAGCTGTTGTAAATTAAAATTAAAATTGTAAGAACATAATTTTTGATTGGTTGTACTACCAAATATTAGCTTACCTGATGTGAGTTTATTTTAGGATTGCACATTTTATGGGTTGCACTTTGTTTAGGATTTTTTTGAATTAGCAATTATGGTGAGAAACCCAAAGAAGATTCCCATTGGACATGAACTTAACCAAGTGGTTAAGTAAGTGTGAAGGTTCACTTCTAGAGGGCAAAGATAAAAACAAAATATGGTGATTATGATGATGAAGGTAAATTATGGAAATGGAAAGAACATAAGATGAAGAAAGACAAGTCATAACCAAAATTAAAAGACAAACATGATATTAAAAAGAGGAATGGAATGGATGGTGCAAAAAGAAAGATAAAATGAGGAAGGGGTGAAGAAAACTTATGGAAGAAGAAGGAGTGTCACACCACTTAGAGAAGGAGGCACTCCAAGATGAGTGGTGAAAAAGCCGCCACTTGAAGTGCTCACACACTCAAGATAAAACCCACTATGAGAACTTTCAAGTCTCACAAAAACACTCCTACAAAGTTTCTTTACTATAAAAATTCAATGTATCCAATACTTGAGGCAAGACACTCTATTTATAGGAGAAAGAGTGTCTTGGAGAACAAGTTAGAGGGGCAGGGGTGTCATTTGTGGGAAGTCTTCTAGAAGGTAGGTCAAAGAAACCCTAAACCTAGAAGCACTTGTCATGAAAGGTGGGCTTTGCACAAGGCCAAATTACTAAGCACACCTTACTCAAATTAAAAAGGACACCCTACTAGTTTAGTCTTCTATTTGGACCCCCAAAGTGAGCCCAATTATTTACATAACTTCTCTTATGAAAAGACAACAAGGAAGAACTTCTGATATTTTGGTTATATTTGGTTCTTCTTCTGCTGATGGTCTCTCGAGGTTTGATGGGGCTTGACTTTGTATACTGAGATGATTGATCACAGTGTGAATTTTCGCTTTTTTCCTTGGTCATCTGCTTGGCTAATTGGGTTGTATCATGCTCCCCAAGTTGGAAATAATTTGACCTCGAATTTAGAACTCCTGCAAATAACATAGTTAGTTTGTTCACATATAAGATATTGCAAGATGTGGAATGTGAAGTAAACTTATGTTCATTAAGCTTTGGGAGTTCATATGGTCGAATTCTAGATACAGGCCATGTTTATAGAGAATGTTTAGGGAAGAAATGATTTGTTTGTGAAAATTCACTTAGAAGGTGAGAACCTTTAGGAGGTTTTTCAAGATCTGGGAGTTCATATGGTCGAATTCTAGATACAGGCTATGTTTATAGAGAATGTTTAGGGAAGAAATGATTTGTTTGTGAAAATTCGCTTAGAAGGTGAGAACCTTTAGGAGGTTTTTCAAGATCATCCCTAAACTTCTTTATCAAAGATGTCAAGTATTTAGAATGTTTTTGCAATGAAAAAGGGAAGGAAGAAGTATACCTAGGAGGCGCATTTAATTTTGTATGGGTCAACATTATTTTGTTGATTGCGTGAGATGAAATTATGAGACCCGTTTTACTTTCCTCTCCTTTTTCATTTGTTCTTTTTATTTTCACTTTTATTTGGTCCTCACGAACTTCTTTGGGAGAGAGAGGTTTTAAGATAGCCTTATGCCTTTGGAAGTTGAAAGAAGTTTTATTGCCATCATGTAAAACTTGTTTATCATATTGCCGAAGCCTTCCCAATAGAATATGTGTTGCTTCCATTGTCACAACATCACATAAAACCTCATATTTATACTTTCCTATAGTAAAAGTTATGAGGACTTGTGTTATTAACCGTGATTTCACCCTCTTTACTAAGCCATTATAGTTTAGAGGGCTTTGTATAAGAGATAGTGGGTAATCCAAGCTTCTCCATTACTCTTGCACTTGCCACATAAGCACAACTACCCCTATCTATTATCATGGAACATAACTTGTTGTTGATAAGGCAGCGAGTGTGGAAAATATTTTCTCTTTGGGTTTCATCCAAAAGTTTTGGAATTGTTCCCAACATTCGCCTTACCACCAATAAGTCACCTTCACAAGGTATCTCGCATTCATTTTCACTAGGGGTTTTTGAAGGGGTAGGGGAGTTAGACCTAGAAGATTGATCACTATTGTCACTTACTACTATCCCCGCTTTTACCATCATGGTTCTTTTGTTAGGGCAATTTGTAGCGATATGGCCAAAACCCTAACATTTAAAGCATTTGTTACTTGAGGTTTTGTTTGGAAATTTAGTCCTAGAAGGAGAAGGATTGTCTTTAGAAGTTTGTCGGGAGGATTCTTTAGAGGAATTGGAAGGATTATCTTGTTTTGAAAATTTATTTTTACCCTTCTAAGATGAGTTATAGAGGCTATCATTATGAGTATGTTTGAAAGATGTTTTCTTTAAATGTTGTGATTCAACCTTGATGACTAGGTGAATCAATTTTTCTAAAGATGTATACTCATAAAGTTCTACAACATTTTCAATTTCTCTTCTTAATCCACTCACAAATCTAGTAATCTTTGACTCTTCATTTTCATGCATATTAATCTTTGTTAAAGTTACTTTTAAATCTTTGAAGTGTTCATCTACACTCCTAGGTCCTTGATGAAGCCGTTGGAGCTTCAACACGAGTTCCTTCTTATAATGAGGAGGAGGAACAAACCGCACGCGCATGCATAACTTTAAATCACTCCAAGGGACCATGACTGGCCTCTTGTTTTGCCCAATGTCCATTACAGTTTGATGCCACCACTGCATGGCATAGTCTAAAAACTTTAGGAAAGCTAACTTAACTTTTTGGTCCTTTTTGGTCCTTTTTGACCTCATACACATTAAAGATTTGTTCTACTTTAGCTTCTCATCCTAAATGTACATTTGGGTCACTATCCCCACTAAAACTAGGTAGCTTTACAAAAGGAAAAGAATTCTTTGGTGGTTGGTGTTGATGGCGCCTTTCTTCAAGATTGTGCACTCTCTAATCTTGTTCTTCTTCTTGACCTCCATGGTGCATGTAATTTCTAGTAGCTCTTATAGGCTCCCATCTCCTTTCTTTAACTTGTCTCTCTTGAGCCTCCTCTAGCCTTTCCATTCATTCCACTAGTTGCCGCATTTCCTCTTCTTTGTGGGTCAAGCTCCTCTTGGCATCCTTAAGCTCTCCCAAAAGACGTTCTGATGCGAATTCAAGAACATAAGATGAAAGGTTCTTGACATTCTTAAAAAACATCTTGAGTTGGTCATTAGAGAGACACTTTTTCTTAGAATTGGATCAATGTTCTAAGTCAAGAACTCACCAAAACTAATGCCAAAACACAAACTCATATGGAAGTTCCAATTATTGTCAAATTGAACCGAACAAAGATGAAATTAAAGGCAAGGAAACTGAATATAAGTGCTGGAAAAGAAGAACAAGCTGCTGGAAACACAAATCAACTGAACAATCACACAAGAACACAAGCTAAGACATGAAAATTAAAAAAGAAGGAAGAAAGGAGAAGAGAATGCTCATGAAGATGGAGGTATGGTTGGATGATCACGCCACTAAGAGGATGAAGGCTCCTAGATGAGTGTGCAAGCCGCCACTTGAGGTAACCATTGAACCTTCAAGATAAGACTAGTGAAGAAGATGCAAAGCTCTCCAATGCTCACTGACAATTGAATATAGTTTCTCTAATTCAAAATTCAAATCTGAAAAATACAAGGGCAGCACCTTAATTTATAGTGTGAAGGTGCTGAAATGCAAGCTAAATGAATTAAAAAATTCCCCCCAAATTCAAATGAAAATGGCGCCTAAACAAGTCATGAGGAAGGTGTGACTTCTTCTTTCACTTTGGCACCTCCTATTTTAACTCCTACACCTATTTACTAATGCACCCCCCTCCTAATGCTCCTAACTAAAGACCTAAAGATGCTATAACACAAGAGGTTTCTCATGTTTTCCTCTAAGCATCCTCACACAATGAAATTACAAAAAGGGAAAATAAACGTCCCCTTGCTCCTAAAGCTTTGAACATGCTTCTTGTGAGCCTTTGAGGTTGACTTTGATCTCCATGAATGTCCTCAACCTCTTCTTCTTCGTGATGATTGGCCTCCATGTCCTCTTGAGCTTGATCTCCATCATACTCCCCGAGTTGGAGAGAATTCGACCACGAATTCTGGAGACCTATAGAAAAAGGAGTTAGATCGCTGATATTAAAAGTATGACTACCTAAGAATGTATCAGGCATATCTAACTCATAAGCATTGACATTGATCCTCTTGAGGATTTGGAAAAGTCCATCTCCTCGAGGCATAAGTTTGGACTTCCTTTGAGTAGGAAAACGATCCTTCCTCAAATGAAGCCAAACCCAATCACCCTCATTAAAGACCAATGCTGTTCTCCTTTTGTTGGCAAGTTCCGCATACTTGCCAACCTTCTTCTCAATTCTCTTCTTGATGTCTTTATGCAAAGTTTACACAAAAGAAGCCTTTTCATCACCATCTTTGCACAAGACATCTTCAAGAAGGGGAATAGGAAGAAGATCAAGAGGTGTTAAGGGATTAAACCCATAGACAACCTCAAAAGGAGAATGAGAGGTGGTAGAATGTACTACACAGTTATATGCAAACTCAACATGAGGCAGTAAATTCTCCCACACTCTAGGGTTTCCCGAAATAAAGCATCTCAATAGTTGGCCCAATGTTCTATTAACCACTTCGGTTTGACCATCAGTTTGTGGATGACAAGTGGGAGAAAATAAAAGCTTAGTACCAAGCTTGCCCCACAAGGTCTTCCAAAAATGGCTTAAGAACTTTGGGTCTCTATTAGACACAGTAGTCCTAGGTATCCCATGCAAGCGAACCACTTCTTGGAAGAAGAGGTTTGCTATATGACATGCATCATCCACTTTGTGGCAAGGAATAAAGTGAGCCATGTTTGAAAAACGATCCACTACCACAAAAATGGAGTCCTTTCCCTTTGATGTCTTGGGTAATCCTAAGATGAAATCCATAGAAATATCAACCCAAGGCATTGAAGGGATAGGAAGGGGAGTATACAATCCATGGGGATGCATCCTAGATTTAGCTTTGCGGCAAGCTATGCATTTATCACACAAACTATGAACATGTTTATGCATATGAGGCCAAAAGAAATGTTCATGCAACACATCCAAAGTTTTAGCAACCCCAAAATGTCCCATCAAACCCCCTTCATGTGCTTCTCTAACAATAGATGATCTAATAGAACCATGAGGAACACAAAGACGTTTTCCTTTAAAAAGAAAGCCATTTTGTATAAAAAAATCTTTGTGTCCTCCCTTAAGACACTCTTGAAAGATTTGAGAAAAATCACGGTCATCATGATAAAGATCCTTAATGTGATCAAAGCCAAGAAATTGAGATCCCAAAATGCTTAGTAAAGTATATCTTCTAGAAAGTGCATCCGCCACAATGTTTACTTTGCCTTGCTTGTGCTTGATCACATAAGGAAATTGCTCAAGGAATTCTACCCATTTGGCATGCCTCTTGTTGAGCTTGTTTTGGCTTTTCAAATATTTAAGAGATTCATGATCACTATGGATCACAAACTCTTTAGGAAAAAGATAATGTTGCCAAGTATGCAAAGCTCTAACAAGTGCATATAACTCTTTATCATAGGTAGAATAGTTGAGATGACTACCTTTCAATTTCTCACTAAAATAGGCTATGGGGTGGCCTTCTTGAAGGAGGATAGCCCCAATGCCTATATTGGAAGCATCACACTCTATCTCAAATGTCTTAGTGAAATTAGGAAGGGCCAATATGGGAGCATTAGTCAATCTTTCTTTTAAAATCTCAAAAGCTTTTTGTTGTGCTTCTCCCCATTGAAAGACCACATCCTTTTTCACTATGTCATTGAGTTGTGCGGCAATTGTACCAAAGTTAGGTACAAAGCGTCTATAGAAAGACGCAAGTCCATGGAAACTTCGGACTTCATTGATGTTTGAAGGTGTAGGCCAATTTTGAATGGCCACCACCTTAGCTTGGTCCACATGGACCCCCTCACAACTCACAATAAACCCTAGGAATTCTATATGATCAAGAGCAAACATACATTTAGCAAGGTTAGCATACAAATGTTCCTTCCTAAGGGTTTCCAAAACTTTCCTAACATGCAACCTATGTTCATTCAAAGATAAGCTATAAATGAGAATATCATCAAAATAAACAACAACAAACTTACCAATGAAAGGTCTCAACACATGATGCATGAGGCGCATGAAAGTACTTGGTGCATTGGTCAAGCCAAAAGGCATAGCCAACCACTCATAGAGACCAAAGTTGGTCTTAAAAGCCGTCTTCCATTCATCACCCGGTTTGATACGGATTTGATTGTAGCCGCTTTTAAGATCAATCTTTGAAAATATTTTAGAACCATGCAACTCATCCAACAAGTCATCAAGCCTAGGTATGGTATGCCTATACTTAATTGTTATGTTGTTTATGGCCCTACAATCCGAACACATCCTCCATGATCCATCTTTTTTAGGCACTAGGATGACAGGCATAGCACACGGACTCATACTATCTTGGACCCACCCTTTCTCTATTAAAGCTTCTACTTGTTGGCAAATTTCCATGGTTTCACTTGGATTGGTCCTATAGGCTGGACGATTTGGTAAAGAAAAGCCCGGTATCAAATCAATTTGGTGTTCAATCCCTCGCAAAGGTGGAAGTCCTTTTGGAGGATCTTGAAACACATCTTGAAACTCTTCTACCAACTTTTCCAAACTATGAGGACTATCAACAAGTGGTTCTATCTTAAGTGTTCTAGGGATGGCTAAGAAAAAAGGATGGTGTGCCACTAATTCCCTATGAAGCTCATGCCTAGACACAAGGAGTGTAGGCTTGGAACTCTTATCCTTTTTATCTTTTTTATCTTTTCCCTCTTTTTCACTCTCCCTCTTTTTCTTCATTTAGATTTGGTCCTCATGGACTTCTCTAGGAGAGAGAGATTTTAGAGTAATCTTGTGACCATGGAAATCAAAAGAATTTTTGTTGGAAAAGCCATCATGTAAAATTTTTCGATCAAATTGCCAAGGCCTTCCCAAAAGCACATGTGTGGCTTCCATGGGCACAACATCACACAAGAGCACAAGCTAAGACATGAAAATTAATAAAGACGGAAGAAAGGAGAAGAGAATGCTCATGAAGATGGAGGTATGGTTGGATGATCACGCCACTAAGAGGATGAAGGCTCCTAGATGAGTGTGCAAGCCGCCACTTGAGGTAACCATTGAACCTTTAAGATAAGACTAGTGAAGAAGATGCAAAGCTCTCCAATGCTCACTCAAAAATTGAGTAAAGTTTCTCTAATTCAAAATTCAAATCTGAAAAATACAAGGGCAGCACCTTAATTTATAGTGTGAAGGTGCTGAAATGCAAGCTAAATTAAATTCAAAATTCCCCCCAAATTCAAATGAAAATGGCGCCAAAACAAGTCATGAGGAAGGTGTGACTTCTTCTCTCACTTTGGCACCTCCTATTTTAACTCCTACACCTATCTACTAACGCACCCCCCTCCTAATGCTCCTAACTAAAGACCTAAAGATGCTTTAACACAAGAGGTTTCTCATGTTTTCCTCTAAGCATCCTCACACAATGAAATTACAAAAAGGGAAAATAAACGTCCCCTTGCTCCCAAAGCTTTGAACGTGTTTCTTGTGAGCCTTTGAGGTTGACTTTGATATCCATGAACGTCCTCAACCTCTTCTTCTTCGTGATGATTGGCCTCCATGTCCTCTTGAGCTTGATCTCCATCACGTTCCTTTTAAGGAGATTGTGGTTTAGAAGATTCCCCTGAAGATAAATGATACATGATAGTGCACAAAAGAAAGAAAACAATTAGTGTAAATAACAATTAATGCAGTCACTCACGTGTATCACTCGTCTTTAATATTCAAATTCTATGTGAAAATACATGGAGGAAGACACCCTTTATATAGGAAGGAGTGACTTGGAGAGCAAGATGAGTGAAGGGTAGAAAGGGAAGGGGAGAGGAGCAGCCTAGGGTGTTAACCATGGTAAAAAAACGTCCCTTAGGCATAACTTCTAGAAGCTAGGTTAAAAACCCTAATTCTAGGTGCCTCATCTTGAAAAAATGGGTTTGGTGCAAGCCCATTTCGCTAAGTACACTCCCTTTTATGCTATGTGAACCTACTCTAGCCTATTTTGATATTTGGACCCCTAAAGTGAGCCCAAATTATTTACAAACATGTTTTTATCTTTTAAGACTAGAAGAAAGAACAGTTGATGTTCTGGTCTATGCCCAGTTCTTCTTCTATTGAGGTCCATCTGATATTTGGTAGGGCCTTGACTTGATTGCTGAGATGACTGCTCATAATGTGATTTGTCTCTTGAGTCCTTGGTCATCCTCTTGGCTACTTGGTTTGTATCATGCCCCCCAAGTTGGAGAGAATTCTACCTTGAATTTAGAACTCTTGCAAATAACATAGTTAGTTTGTTCACATATAAGATATTGAAAGGTGTGGAATGTGAAGTAAACTTATGTTCATTAAGCTTTGGGAGTTCATATGGATAAGTTCTAGATACAAGCCATGTGTGGAAAGAATATTTGGGGATGAGATGGCGTTTTCCTAAAAATCCTCTTAGAAGGTGAGAACCTTTAGGAGGTGTTTGAATTTCATCCCTAAACTTCTTTATCCAAGATGTAAAGTATTTAGACTTACCAAGTAATGAAAAAGATAAGGAAGAAGAACACCTTGGAGTTATAGTTTGCATTCCTGTACGAGTCAACATGATTGTTTTTGCAGTGTAAGGTGAGATATTGTTACCCGATTTATCTTTTCTTTCTTTATCTTTTTCATTTTCTCTTTTTGTTTTCATTTTTATTTTATCTTTATTTACCTCGTTTGGATATAGAGGTTTCGAAATTATCTTATGCCCTTGGAAGGTAAAAGATATTTTATTAGTAAGGCCATCATGGAAAATTTTTCAATCAAATTGCCATGGCCTTCCTAATAGAATGTGGGTGGCTTCCATTGGCACAACATCACACAAGACCTCATCTTTATATTTTCCAATTGAGAAGGCTATGAGAACTTGTTTATTAATAATTATTTCTCCCTCTTCACTAAGTCATTGGAGCTTGTAGGGCTTTGCATGAGAGATGGTGGGTAATCCAAGTTTTTCCACTACTCTTGTACTTGCCACATTGGTGCAACTACCCCCATCTACAATTAATGAACATAATTTGTCATTAATAAGGCATCTTATATGAAAAATATTTTCCCTTTGACTTTCATCAAAAGGTTTTTGAACTTGTCCAAGCATGCGTCTTACTACTAACAAATCACCTCCACAAGGCAACTCATACTCATCCTCACTTTAGCTTTTGGAAGAGGTAGGGGAACTAGACCTTGAGGATTGGGAACTATGGTCACTCACAACAACCCCCCATTTTACCATTATGGTTCTCTTGGATGGACAATTTGAAGCTATGTGCCCAAAACTTAGACATTTAAAGCATTTTGTGTTTGAGGTTTTGGTGGGTGACTTATGGGTAGAGGTGGAAGGTTTAGAAACTCTATGGTTAGAAGTGGTTTCTTTTGAAAAATTGGAAGGAAAAGTTTTTGTAGAAGTTTTGTTTTTATCCTTCCATGAAGATTTGTAGAAGTCATCATTATGAGTATTTTTTAAATTGGTTTTCTTCAAAAGTTGTGATTCTACCTTGATGGCTAGGTGAACCAATTTTTCCAAAGAAGAGTACTCATATAATTCTACAATATCTTGATCTTCTCTCCCTAAACCACTCACAAACCTAGTTATCTTTGACCCCTCACTATCATGCATACTAATTTTAGTCAAAGTAGTTTCTAAGTCTTTGAAATATTCATTTACACTCCTAGATCCCTGTTGAAGTCGTTGGAGCTTCAACAAGAGTTCCTTCCTATAACGAGGAGGAACAAACCGCACACGCACGCATTGCTTTAAATCATACCAAGAGGCCACAACTGGCCTCTTGTTCAAACCAATGTCCATTACAGTTTGATCACACCACTGCATGACATAATCTAAAAATTCCAGGGAAGCTAACTTAACTTTTTGGACCTCTTCGACCTCATACACATTAAAAATTTGTTCTACCTTAGCTTCTCATCCTAGATAAATGTTTGGGTCACTGTCCCCATTAAAACTAGGTAACTTTACAAATGGAAAAGAATTCTTGGGTTGGTGTTGATGATGGTGCCTAGCTTCATAATTTTGCACTCTCCATTCTTCTTCTTCTTGACTTCCATAGTGCATGTGATGTCTAGTAGTTCTTCGAGGCTCCCATATCCTTTCTCTAGCTTGCCTCTCTTGAGCATTTTCTAATCTTTGCATTCTTTCCACTAGTTGCCTTATTTCCTCTTATTTGTGGGCCAAGCTCCTCTAGTATCCTCAAGCTCCCCCAAAAGTTGTGCCTTTTGAGGACATAGCGGTTTTGAAGATTCTCCAGAAGACAAATTAGCCATGATTTGCACAAACTAAAGCAAACAATTAGTGAAAACAACAATTTAATGCACTCACTCACGTGTATCACTCGACTATTTTTGTAAGGATGGAAAAAGCTTAACTTCACTCATGAAAGTTTTTTGCAATTTTTTTCCAAAAGGTCTACACTTGGTACCAACACTTCAAGTGAAAGAGGTCAAAGCTCTTTTCACTCGCTCACCAAAGAATTCCCCAACAAAACTTTAAGAGACTTTAAAGATAAGCAAGAAAAGTTGAAAGAAAGAAAACTAAACCAAAAAGGAAGTAAGATGATGACAAAACATAAACAAGACAAACAAGAAAAGCACTTTAGAATACTCAAAGAAACTTACTTAAACTTTTAACTATGAAGTGTTTTATTTTTAGAAATTGTAAAATCAAGAAGGATAAAATTCAACAAATATGAAAACAATTTGCCACATAAAAAGAATCCTCTTTTTAGTAATTTTGAACTTGAAAAGTGAATTGCACTAACCTTTTTTTTAATTTTTTTATCTTTGCTTCTGTTTTATGGATTCAAAATGTCCATTATCTTGGCATGCATATTTTAATTCACTTTCAATTTTCACAATAGATTGGGATTCAATTCATATGATCACTTGAATTCTTTGTTTGGAACTAAATCAACAACCACTTAAACAAGTTCTAATTGCTTTTAGCTCCTCACAATTTAAAGTTAAAATAAGTAAAATGGCTTTAAAGACTCCTAAAACACTAAGGACACATGACTCAAGCAAAAATAAGTAAGGAAAGAAAAAAGACATAAAATAATTCAAAATCAGAATTTAAATTGCTTAATGAATAAAAAGGCGGAATTGTAAATGAAAAGAATTTAAAGGTGGAATTGAAAGGTGCTTAAAGATAAAAATGGAATTTAAATTGTTGAAAGATAAAGACATAATTGAATTGTGCTGGAATTTTAAAGCAGAAAATTAACTCATAAAAGATAACCACAATTAAGACCATGCTCTGAATACCACTTGATGTGAGTTGATTTAAGGATTGCACATTTTAATTGGTTGCACTTTGTTTAGGATTTTTGGATTAACAATTTAAGGTGAGAACCCTAAAAAGATTCCCACTGGACACGAACTTAACCAAGTGGTTAAGTAAGTGTGAAGGTTCACTTTAGAAGAGCCAAGAGAAAAGACAATATTATGGTCTAGGTGATGCAAGGGCGGAAATTAAGGAGCATAACATTAAGCAAGAAATGAAGAAGATGACCAGATGGAAATGGACACAAACAATAACATAATAAAGACAATAAATGGTGAAATGCAAAGGAATGGAAAAGATGAGATGAAGGAAGCTCATGGAGATTGGAAAGGATGAACACGCCACTTGGAGGGTGGGAACTCCAAGATAAGTGAGGAAGAGTCGCCACTTAAAATGCTCGCGCACTCAAGATAAGACCCAAAATATTTAGGAGACAAAGCTCGCTAATCACTCAAGCAGAGTTTCTTTACTATTCAAATTCTATGTAAAAATACATGGAGGAAGGCACCCTTTATATAGGAAAGAGTGACTTAGAGAGAAAGATGAGTGAAGGGTAGAAAAGGAAGGGGAGAGGGGCAGCCTAGGGTGTTGACCATGGTAAAAAATGTCCCTTAGGCATAACTTCTAGAAGCTAGGTTAAAAACACTAATTCTAGGTGCCTTGTCTTGAAAAAATGGGCTTGGTGCAAGCCCATTTTGCTTAGTACACT
Source organism: Phaseolus lunatus (assembly GCA_013389735.1). Classification (NCBI taxonomy): domain Eukaryota; kingdom Viridiplantae; phylum Streptophyta; class Magnoliopsida; order Fabales; family Fabaceae; genus Phaseolus; species Phaseolus lunatus. Next base: position 13,850 of record JAAFYQ010000025.1, on the reverse strand, counting down.
CCTTTTTATGCTATGTGAACCTACTCTAGCCTATTTTGATATTTGGACCCCTAAAGTAAGCCTAAATTATTTACGAACATGTTTTTATCTTTTAAGAAGACTAGAAGAAAGAACAGTTGATGTTTTGGTCTATGCCCAGTTCTTCTTCTGGTGAGGTCCATCTAATATTTGGTAGGGCCTTGACTTGATTGTTGAAATGACTACTCATAGTGTGATTTGTCTCTTGAGTCCTTGGTCATCCTCTTGGCTACTTGGTTTGTATCACATCTAGAAAAAAAAAAATTATTTTAGCACAGATGGAAACAAATATGTTGAACTCAAACCATAATAACTAAACTTACCCACTAAGTAGTCAGTATCAAACCTAGGGGCTCTTAACAAAGAGATTGGAGTGTACTAAATGATTGCACCTGACACCAAATCATTACCTAAACAGGTTACCTTAGTTCCAAACTGAAAATTAATTTTGTACTAGTGACGGGTTGTTCTATAAGATCTTGCATTAGTGGCCACACTAAAAAATTGGAAAGAATAAACCTTATCCTCAAAAATATCGTTTTGAAATTTATAAATTAGTGTTCTCCTAACAGAAACATGAATTCTATGACCTTGAAAGAGAACAACAAAGAAAAACCATGATTAGAACAATTTACATTAAACTTTGGTAGAAAACAATAACAAAGGAAATGATAAAATAGTTTACCTCCTTATCTTGTATTACCATTTCCATTGAGAATGGAAACTTGGTTTTCTTGAAATCTGACACAAACCACAAACGAATGATCCTTGCTACCAGGATCCAATTTTCATTTTCAAGATTAACATCTTTGATGGAATTCGTATTTTGTCTTAACACAGACATTGTAAGGGTCAATTTTTAACTAAAAGGAAAATGCAGAATGCAAATGCTGATGCTGATGCTGAATGTGATAGTAATATTATTATAGATAACTTTTTCTTTATTTAAAAACATTAAATTGACATTTCATCTGCTCTTTTCAAAGTTCTTAGACATTTATTTTATGCTATTTAATATTTTTTAATTTTGTCTTCTTTTTTATTACCGCTAATAAATTATAATTATCCATATAGTGTAAAAATATATGAAGTAACCCATTGAAATAATAAATACAACATAATATTTTTCATAATAACATATAACATGAAATTACATAACTTTAGAATGTAGGTAGTTAAAAAATGATAACTAAAGAACAATAAACTGAATTAATTTTGTCCATAAGATGAACATTACAATAATTTGAACTAATTTCAAATATTCCAATTCCTGTCTAATTCGATGTTCGCATAAAAATTATAGAACTAAATTGGTCTCTTGGCTAGCAACTACGTCCTGTAGGTCCAATGTCCAAAAATATCTTGTACTAATTCCTACAATATAATTTTATAATGGTAATAAATAATATTTAAAAAAATAATGTTAAAAGTAAAATTAAGTACATTAAATTGAATGAATAAAACTGTGTTTCTTAACAGAAACGTGATTTTGGTGAAAGGCACATTAAGTTATGCCACACCTTTGTGATATATTCAAATAAAATATAATGGCAAATGATAAGAAATGAATATTATGAATTTTTTCTACTAGAATAAAATAATACTAATAGAAATAAAAAAAAAAAATACAACTTCATAAAGCAGAAGCAAACATGCATGCCTCACCAGTTCTATGGTAAACCGAAAAATAATTAAATACATCATCAAATATTAATAATATAATCAGAATCAACATTTCCAAATATTATGACAAAATAAGAAATAAATAAAAAATTATGAATATGTTTTTATGAAGTTTAATGTACTAGCAATTGTTTTAGCGCTAAGCATATCTATTTATGCCAACACATTATAAATCTACCAGATAATTAATGAAAAATTTGAAGCATTATGTATCCAAATTGCATCTAATAAAAATAAACATAAACATAAATATTAACAGTAAATATCAGTTCTCAAATAAACCCATAAAAAATTAAAATTGTTCTAGCTTCTAGCAAAGGAAAACCATTAGCCTGAACGACTAACAGACATAAACATTAGCAGTAAATATCAGTTCTCAAAGAAACCAAAAACATATAAATTATTTTGATTTCCACCAAGGCGAAACCATTAGTCTGAACGACTAAGAAAATAAAGAACATTCCTCAAATAAACCGCCCAAAATAAATATTGTTTTGGTTTCAACCAAATGGAAACGATTAGCCTAAAATGCCAACATAATGAAGACGAAAAAAATGCTTCCATCTGCTGCCATATTTCACATTTCTGGTAGGAAACAATCCAAATAAGACCTAACACTCAACCTCTTGTAGAAATCCATGTACAAACACCTTTATGAACCTCCATTTGCCAAGGTATTCCGCAAATGTGGTAGGAACATCCTTCAACAACATCCCAAGTAATAAGTAAACAAAAAAAATTATACAATATAAGGATGGTGCAAACGTAAAAAACACGAATGATAGAGTGACCACATCAAAAGCATACATTTTAATAATACAGTTTTGAAGACAAACGTTGTATACAATGAAAAAAATACATTACATTACAATAAACATGATAAAAATAAAAAAACATAAACTAAAATTTCATACCTTGCAAAACCACCATTTTAGCATATTGGATACTCATAACCACATTATGCAACTCCCTGGGTAACAGAAATGCATTCAGGTAATAAACATAGTTCCCAAATAAGGTACACTCCATTTGAATGGAGATGACATTTAACTTAATTAATTTCCATGATCTATTAAGAAATTGTTCAGTTCCTAAACCTCTGAGTATTCCCATAACATTTGCAAAAAAAAAAATTATTTAAGCAGAGATGGAAACAAATATATTAAACACTAAACCATAATAACTAAACTTACCCACTAACTACTCAGTACCAAAACCATGGGCTCTCACTACCAAAAAATTAATTTTACTAGAGGTTTTTTTAGAAGATGTTATAAGAACCTCCATTAGTACATATACATAATGAGGGTTTTTTAAACCTATGATAAGTTCCTATACTTTTACCAAAATAATAGTTTTCTTTTTCCTTATTTTTCACTTTCCCGTATTTTGTTGGTGGCACACTTCTCATGTTTTATTTTTTAAGATACTAAAACTTCCTCAACTCTCTCACATCTTTACAAATTCTTCAATCTTTGAACGTTCAGCTCTTTCACCTCTCACATTTTTACAGATTCCTCGGTCCTAGAAATTCCAGTTCAGCCCTCTCACGTTTCAGCCTTAGAAAATCATCTTCAACCTCTCCGTTCTTCCCTCTGAAGCTTCATTTCTCACTATGTTTTTGCCCTAGAAAGTCATCTTCAACTTCTCCGTTTTTCCCTTTGAATTGAAGGTTCATTTCTCACTCTGCTTTTGTTATATTTGGTATTCATTTCCATTTTTCCCCATTTGATTTTTCAAATTTGGTTTTCATCTTCTTCATTTCTCATTTCCAGAACTGCGGTGCGTTTTGCACGTTCATGACTCGGGTTTCTGCTCAAGGATCTCTTGGAACACTGTCTCTCATTAGTCTCAAGTACGCTCTTCTCTCATTGTAATGATTTTTAGTTTTTTGGTTTGATGACGTGTTCTTCATCTCCGAGCTTTGTTTTTCTTAGAATTGTTCTGGATTTTTTTTTAAATGTATGCATTTTGTTTTTAAGGGTATAAATGTGAGCATTGCATTCATATTCCGTAAGTTGTTTCAGTTCTTACTTTTCTTATGGAGGGAAACTGTTTTGTGTAGTGGAGTATAGGGATACTGTTTTCCGTAAGTTGCTACACTATTCTATCTCCTACGCTGTCACTACCTCCATCCCCTTCTTTAGCTTTACAAAGTGAAAACTGTGAACAACTGTTGCTTGGGCCTATGATATTTGTTTCTCATTCCTAGTCTAATTTTTTTCTCACTTATTAACTTATTTTTGAGTTTTTTTTTTGTTTGTATTGTATTTGGATCTTATACTAGTGGTTTTTCAATTTAAGTTTCTTAGAAGTTACCATTAGTTGACGAAGCTATTGGTTAGCAAATGTGGTGTTCTCATTGAACACCATAAAATACTAGTTAGCATGAGAACTGATCCGGTCGGTCATCGGTAGTCGATGACATCAGCAGCAGTTGACCACGTGGACCATTCACAGGGTAACACGTGGTAGAGGATAGCAGGCGAATCAGGGAGGCGATCACTCAGAATGGTAATTGCCTCTCGCCTGTGATGATGAGTAATCGCCTATCGCCTTGAGGTGAGTAATCGCCTATCACCTTGAGGTGAGTAATCGCCTATCACCTTGAGAATGAGTAGTCGGTCATCGCCGGTATGGATCAGTAATCGCCTAGATTGCACATGATCGCCGTGTGTTAAGGTTAGGAGATCAGGTGGTCAGCAAGTCACCGAAAGAGCACATCGCCGGGTGTTTGAGAAGACTTGGCAAGCACTTGTTGTATGGTCTAAGTACAGAGGATAAGTGGCATATTTGCCACCATGTGAAGTGTGAGCTGCAATGCCCAAGGTTAACCAGCTCGCCATGTTAAGGTTGCGCCCAGAGTAGCCTGTGTACTAAGCTACTCCCTGTGTGGATAACTTAGTCGCAGGGGCATAGTGGAAGTAACGTTTCAGCTGCAGATACTCTAGATGGTGACACGTGTACGACCAGATGTTATTCACGTGTCAAGAGGAATAACCGTCAGGAGAGAGAAAGACTCAGGTATATATACAAACTCTTAACGAAATTGAGAGGAGGTTTTTTACAGATTCTTACAGCTTACACATTGGAGAGTTTCAGTTACACACGAGTCTCACAGAGAGATTCAGATATAGTTTTGGTGTTCCTGTTGCCTGACTTGAGCATCGGAGCTACAACGGCCGCCAGAGGCGCCGTCTGTGTGTTTTGCAGGCAGCGTTTGGAGTTCCGGTGGTGGTTCTTGGAGCGTTCCTGCAGAACAGAGGGCTAGACGAAGGAGTGACGAGGCAATCCTTCACGTTCGAGTCAAGCGGCCGGATCATTAGGCGCCCACCGTGGGGCTCGTGTGAATTTTGTTCCCATCCACGTTGTAGTCCTTGAAGTTTCTTGAGGTTTCTTGAAGTTTCTTGGAGCTTCTTGATCATTTCATCGAAGTGAAGTTACGTCGAAGTGTAGAGAAGATGAGCAGAAGAACCAGGCAAACCTCACCTGCGCCATCTGCTGAAGAAGGAGCTGTTACCATGGCGCAGGCAGTGGAGATGATGCGCGCGCTGTAGGATAGCGTCGCGGAATCGAGAGCTGAGCAAGAGAAAATGCGTGCAGAGCTGACTGCATCGCAGAGAAGAAACGAAGAGTTGAGCCGTATGAATGAAGAGCTGTGTAGGGAATTGCAGGCGCAGAAGGAGCGCGTGGTTGAAGAGAGGACGTCGACACCGCAATCGCCTCCTAGAGTATTCCCTATGCCTTTCTCCCCCGAGATCATGAACACGGTGGTGCCTCCCAATCTGGTGGGACTGAAAGCGTCGTTCACGGGGGTGGAAGATCCAGAAGCACACCTGACAGCCTTCCACACTCAGATGATGCTGACTGGAGGTTCAGATGCTGTGTACTGCAAGATGTTCATGAGTACACTGAGCGGAGTGGCTATGGAGTGGTTCGTGAGCCTGCCAGAGGGCCACGTCACTTCCTTCCATCAGTTTGCGAAGCTGTTCACGGAGCAGTACATCATTAACTGACCTGCGCCAGTAGTGTCCTACGACCTGTTTGACGTGCGCCAGTATCAGGGGGAGCCGTTGAGGGACTACCTCAATCGCTTTGGGGCGCAGGTGGTGAGATTGCCCGTCAAGGATGAAGACATGCTGGTGCATGCGTTCAAGAGAGGTGTCCTCCCTGGTCCTTTCAGTGAATCGCTCATCAGGAGCCACCCTGCCACCTTCACCGAGATACGGCGACGTGCGGTGGCACACATAGTAGCAGAGACAGAGGTCTCTGAGAAGAAAGGAAGTGATGCACCGTCGAAGCCACGTGGAGGTCAGGGGAATCAGCAGCAACAGGCGCGGGTGCATGAGATCAAGGAAGGGAGGAAGGAGCAGGGAAGGTCTCACCCTTATGCACCAAGGAAGGACCAGACCAGGGGGTGTGCAAGCAACGCACCCACCAGGTATGATTTCATGATAAGTTTGGCGGAGCTGATCGCCATCCCTGTTGTGGCAGCAAGACTCCATGTGCCAGAGAAAACCGACAGGGTACTTGGAGGAAGGAAGGATGAGTGGTGCGAATTCCATCAAGCTTATGGACATACACTCCGTAACTGCCTGGCGTTGGGGCGTCAGCTTGCTGAGTTGGTGGAGATAGGGTTCCTGACCGATTACCTGCAGAAGACACAAGGTGATCGCGCTTCGGGGTCCCAGGAAGGCGACCAGCAGCATGAACTCCCTGTGTTTGGGGAGGTGAGGTGATGGAAGAGGCTACACTGGGGGGGCTCCCAGAGCTGAAGCGGAAGGCATGATCGCCCCACGTGTGTGCATCGCCAGGGCGGTCATCGCCGATTAAAGGAGACCCCATCCAGAGTGGTTGAGACGTTGAAGAATGGAGCTTGTCGGCTGGTGACTCTGGACGGAACGACTATTCCCAGAACCCAGGACGCTACACGCTTCTTTCCTACTTTCGTTAAGTTGTAAAATAGATGCGCTACCGCACTGTACACACACTTAGTGTATTAAATAGTTGAGCAGATCAGGGGCACTCTTTTTAACGATGCCACCCAATAAAGATTTTCAGTACATAAAGTGTGCGAGTGTTCCCAGTTTAAAGTTCTCCTTGCCCCAGGTGCAAGACCAGGTGATCGGTGGTGAGTTACCAAGTGGCCACCACCCGCAGATCAGCCCCTAGATAAGCACTGGGATGTAGAGCGCGATCAGTCATCAGTGCATGCAGACCGCAATCAGCCGTCGGTGCATGTAGAGAGTGAGTACTCGGTCGGTGCACGGTCATCGGTGTCTTGCTAACACGTCTTAAGCTGGGACCCAAGTTCCCAGCGAGAGCGTTAAGCATGCACCTCGTATGATTCCAGAAGAGGAGATCCTCGCCGGTCGGGACGTCAGTGAATGCACGATGAGGCAATGCAGGTAGGGCGCGCCCAGTGTGTGCACTTAGACAGCCACGCCTGGCGCCCCCCCCCCCCCTGGGAGCGTGCGCCCACGAGAAAGTCCTCCCTCGACTTTGTACAGCGAGGTGCAGGCGAGAGAAAGTCCTCTTCCTCTGCTTTATACAGCAAGGTTGAGGCAAGAGAAAGTCCTCACCTCTGCTTTATACAGCAAGGTTGAGGCGAGAGAAAGTCCTTTTCCTCTGCTTTATACAGCAAGGTTGAGGCAAGAGAAAGTCCTCACCTCTGCTTTATACAGCAAGGTTGAGGCAAGAGGAAGTCCTCCTTGCCTTTGAGCAAGTGCAGGCACGAGAGGAAGTCCTCCTTGCCTTTGAGCAAGTGCAGGCACCAGAGGAAGTCCTCCTTGCCTTTGAGCGAGTGCAGGCAAGAAAGAAGAAAGTCCTCCCTCGACTTTGTACAGCGAGGTGCAGGCGAGTGAAAGTCCTCACCTCGACTTTGTGCAGCGAGGCTGAGGCAAGAGAGAAAGTCCTCACCTCGACTTTGTGCAGCGAGGATGAGGCAAGAGAGAAAGTCCTCTCCCTTTGTTTTTACAGCAAGGTTGAGGCGAGAGAACCAAGTCCTCTTCCTCATCTTTTCACAGCAAGGTTGAGGCGAGAGAAAAGTCCTCTTCCTCTGCTTCTTACAGCAAGGTTGAGGCAAGAGAACCAAGTCCCTTCCCTCTGCTTCTTACAGCGAGGCTGAGGTGAGAGAGGCAAGACCTCACCCACGACTTCTTACAGTAAGGTTGAGGCAAGAGGGGTCGTTGAGAAGCACTTTTCTTCCCCAAAACACAGGCGTCATAGTTGGTGTTCAAACCCTCTATGCACTCAGCGCTGGTGTGGCAGAGAAGTGCAGCGAAGCCAGAAGCGTGATTACTGATCGGTGGTGCACTAACATGCTAGTCGGTGGTCGGTGTTAGAAGCAAGTTCTGCTGCGTGAAGCCGAAGCGTTTAGGCCCATTAAGTCAGTCATCCAACACAAAGTTATGTTGAAGGCAATGCTAAGGCAACAGTTAGCCGCGATCAAGTCAGAGGCCAAGTTTGAGGGTTTGCAGGTAGATCGCGCTAAAGCCTAAGCTAGTTAACAGTTAGTCACATGCAGAGAGTTAAAGAGAAGAAACGCAGCGAACCCTAGCGCGTTTGAGAAGAAGAAAACAGGGAAGGTGAATCTCTAGATGATCCAGAGAGATGCTTTGAATGTTGAAGAAGCGAAGAAGAAGGAATGAAACAGTGTTAGTACCAGAGTGTGCGCTCCTGTAGACCGCCAGAAGACGATTTCTTAGTCTCTTCGCTGAGAACAAGTTCACAGCTCGAGACTGGGGGCTTGTGATTCCGGTCGGTCATCGGTAGTCGATGACATCAGCAGCAGTTGACCACGTGGACCATTCACAGGGTAACACATGGTAGAGGATAGCAGGCGAATCAGGGAGGCGATCACTCAGAATGGTAATCGCCTCTCGCCTGTGATGATGAGTAATCGCCTATCGCCTTGAGGTGAGTAATCGCCTATCGCCTTGAGGTGAGTAATCGCCTATCGCCTTGAGAATGAGTAGTCGGTCATCGCCGGTATGGATCAGTAATCGCCTAGATTGCACATGATCGCCGTGTGTTAAGGTTAGGAGATCAGGTGGTCAGCAAGTCGCCGAAAGAGCACATCGCCGGGTGTTTGAGAAGACTTGGCAAGCACTTGTTGTATGGTCTAAGTACAGAGGATAAGTGGCATATCTTCCACCATGTGAAGTGTGAGCTGCAATGCCCAGGGTTAACCAGCTCGCCATGTTAAGGTTGCGCCCAGAGTAGCCTGTGTACTAAGCTACTCCCTGTGTGGATAACTTAGTCGCAGGGGCATAGTGGAAGTAACGTTTCAGCTGCAGATACTCCAGATGGTGACACGTGTACGACCAGATGTTATCCACGTGTCAAGAGGAATAACCGTCAGGAGAGAGAAAGACTCAGGTATATATACAAACTCTTAACGAAATTGAGAGGAGGTTTTTTACAGATTCTTACAGCTTACACATTGGAGAGTTTCAGTTACACACGAGTCTCACAGAGAGATTCAGATATAGTTTTGGTGTTCCTGTTTCCTGACTTGAGCGTCGGAGCTACAACGGCCGCCAGAGGCGCCGTCTGTGTGTTTTGCAGGCAGCGTTTGGAGTTCCGGTGGTGGTTCTTGGAGCGTTCCTGCAGAACAGAGGGCTAGACGAAGGAGTGACGAGGCAATCCTCCACGTTCGAGTCAAGCGGCCGAATCAAGAACTATGGTCTAAGGTAACCTAGAGAAACTCTCAACCATAGCTTTGGGAAAAAGAAGTTGAGCAACCACAGTGAGGTAGCACTTTTTCAAGAGCTTGAGAGCAATGTCTGAGGCATAGTACGTTATGATTTCAAGTCAACTTATATCCAATGATTTCGATGGACCAAGTTGTACTACCTAGCAAATTGAAAAAACTCCTAGACTCTGGCTAGAGAATTTTATTATTACTATTTAGATTAAAGAACAATTCATTGAAGTCTGTTGTGATGGCACCTATACCTTGAAACAGTAGTTGGTAGAGAAATAAGATTATCCCAAAGGAGACTAATGGTATAAGAGAATTAGCACATGTTTGACTTAGCTTAAGTTCTTAAGGATGAAGACTTGGTGTGGTGTGCACTACTCGTGGGGATCACTAAGTGCATTACACAACGAAGCTGATTATGGAACAGCTGAAAGCATATTCGTTTTGTAGCTTGATGGAGTTATATTATGGTAATATACATTTATATAGGGGAACCATCCATCCATTGATTCCAAACTTGGCCTATGTGAGTTTCGTTCAGAGTGTTTCAAATCTGGACATGTTAGAGAAACATTTCAATGTGACTTTCTGGCTGGTAGATGACTTTTTCAGCACCCAAATGGTACTCGACCTGCAGGTGACGCTACTGTCAAGTGTTCTTGGAGGTTTTTGGTGTGTAGAAGTGAAAGGGGTCTAGATAGATGTTGATGAACCTTATGTGAAAGGAGCTTGTGCAGCCGCTGTATAGTTCTGCATAATTATGTAGAAAACATGTCCTGGTTTTTCACTGATGCACTCTATTTTTTTTTCTGCTTTTTCTGTCTCTATTGCACCCTGTTTTAATCTACAGTTTTTGGCCTTAAAAAAGTATGATGTACTCAAAATAAGGTTGGAAAAGAAAGCACATAAACTATTCACCTAATTAACTAACTTAGAACAATGTGTGTGCAGTTTTTGTGTTGTTGTTGCTATTACTATTATTATGATAGATTGTTAGTTTGAACCAAAATAGTATTAATCAACTAGTTTCTAAAGCCGTAATATCGAAGCTTTCACAACTTTTTCTAACTATTGGGCTTTCAAGAAGATACCTTTGTACATACTTTCATAAGAAGCTTTCGGTGTATAAAACTAACACATTTTATTTTATACTTGAATTGACTTGAGTTGTAATGTTTTTTTATGAGGATTACGTTACTCGTTACTTTTGGGAGTTTTTATCATTATTCTTTATCATTTTTTGAATTGACCACCCATAAATTGACTTTACGAGCCATTTAGAAAGCTGTAAATTTTATGCTTGACCTAAGATTATGTGCTAAATACCACAATCATTAATATTTTCTAAAATAAAGTTAATTGTATTATGGGAATTTATCGCGACACTCCAAAAGGTTGTTCATTTTTTTAAAGTTGTATTGAATTTAAATAATTAAAGAAGGTTGATATGCTGCTAAGAGTTGACTGGATTTAATTTTTATGCACTAGGAATTTTACTTAAATGTTTTAATTAAATTTTATAATGTTAATTTAATCATAAATTATAAGTTTGATTTTAAAAATAATTATTATATAAAACTCAACAAATTTATCTTACATTGTAATTAAATAAAAATTTAATTACTATGACAGAACAATTACGCTCACATGTTTGGTAGTGTGTCACTGGATTGATTTCTTTTGTACAGAAATTGGAGCAATTAAATGCATCAAATTTTGTTAAAGATTTGTTTTTATCTTTTCTTAATGTTCCTTAATCATTAAGAAAAGATATAAACAAATGATTGCATGACCAATTTAATACTTTCTACAGTTTTGTGTTAATAAAGAATTTAGATCATTGAATATATTTTTATTGAAATAGTTAAATGATGTATCAATTGTTTGAGTATACCTCATTTCAATGGATAAATCTTGGATAGACATGCCAAGAAATACACCGAAATATATGGAAGACGTGAATAATTTTTTGGACTTTGCATTTGTTAATAATGGTGTGAGGGGGAAGATAATATGCCCATGTCAGAAGTGCAACTTTAACAAATGGGAGTGCGTGAAGTAGTGTATGACCACTTGATTGTTAAACCTTTTCCAAGTGGATATAAAGTTTGGCTTCTACATGGGGAGAAAATAGGAGTAAATGTGACAGATGAACCACATGTAATGCCGCAAGAAGATAATGAAAGAATTGTTGCTAATAATCTGATGTGTGATATGGTTAACGAGGCATTTGGGCATCATCAATATAGCAATGACATGGTGAATGATAGGGAAACAAGTGCACATTCAAGTCATACTGTGCATGATGATATTGAAGATTTTTTTGAGTTAATGCAAGATGGTCAAGAGAGTTTATATGAAGGGTGTGTAAATATTCTAAACTTTCTTTCTTGATCAAGTTGTACCACATCAAATGTCTATGCAAAATAAGTGACAAGGCAATGTCCATGATACTAGAGTTGTTAGCAGATGCCTTTGAACATGCTAAAATTCCGCACTCATTCTATGAGGCGAAGCAAACCATTAACAAGCTTGGTCTTCATTACACCAAAATTGATGCTAGTCCGAATGATTACATGTTGTACTTAGGAGAAGACGCAAATAAGGATTTTTGTAAGAAATATAAAACATCTAGATGGAAGGCAAAAAAAAAAAAAGTACAATTGCTTGTGCTACAGGTAACAAACAAAAAAAGATTCCTGCAAAGGTTTTAAGGTATTTCCCTTTGAAGCCACGCTTATAGAGGATGTTTATGTCTTCTAAAATAGCCGAGCATATGCGATGGCATGCATCGAGAAGTACAGATGAAGGCATCTTAAGGCATCCAAGAGATTCTGAAGCATGTAAGTCATTTGACTTTAAACATCCTGAATTTTCCTCAGACCCTCGAAATGTGCAACTTGGTTTGGCTACTGATGGGTTTAATCCATATGGAAATTTAAGCACTAGTCATAGTATTTGGCCAGTTGTACTCATACCGTACAACCTTCCTCCTTGGATGTGTATGAAACAAAGTTCATTCATTCTCTCTATGATCATTCCTGGAAAGCGAGGTCCAAGAAATGATACTGATGTATATTTACAACCATTAATAGAAGAGTTGAAAGAGTTATGGAACACTAGCATGAAAACTTTTGATTCATGGGAAATGAAGAAGTGTTTGATATGCATGCAACCATATTGTGAACTATTAGTGATTTTCCAGGTCTTGGGACACTATCTGGATGGAACACACATACTGGGTTGGCATGTCCTAGATGTAATTTTGACACTATTCCTAGGAAGCTTCTTAAAGGTGGTAAATTTTGTTTCAAGAGTCATCGTCATTGGTTAGATGGAAGGCATAAATTTAGACTAGCTCGCATGCGATTTGATGGAAATATAGAAGACAAAAGTCCACCTTGGAATCTCAGGATATGATGTCTTACAACAAGTTCAGAATCTTAATGTTGAATTTGGGAAAGAACCAATACTTGAAGAACGGGCAAAAAGACAGCGAGGAGTTAATCATGCAAAGTTAGACATTCAACAATGGCGAAAAAAAGGTATATTTTTTGAACTTGCTTATTGGGTAGACAACTTATTGCTCCACAATTTGGATGTTATGCACATTGAAAAAAAATTATGTGATAATGTGGTGTTTACATTGTTGAATGATAGTTCAAATAAATGTAAAGACAATCTAAAGGCACGAAAGGATTTACAGCTTTGGGGTATTAGACCTGATCTTTGGCCTTATGAAAATGGTAGATATCTCCCTGCTATATATACACTGACAAATGTAAATAAAGATGTCTTTCTCAAAACGTTGAAGAACATAATTGTTCTAGATGGTTACTCTAGTAACATTAGCAGATGCATTGATGTCAAACAACGTAAGCTTGGAGGATTGAAAAGTCATGACTCACATATTTTGATGGAGCAGCTGCTTCTACCTTCGACAATGAGAAATACACTTCCTAAGGAAGTATGCTCTATTTTGATTTATTTATGTTTGTTTTTTAGAAAATTGTGTAATAAAGTTTTAAAAATGGATGAACTTGACCAGTTACAAAGTAGATTGGTCCTCACATTGTGTCACATGGAGATGTTATTTCTCCTTCTTTTTTATAGTCATGGTTCATTTAATTGTGCATCTAGTAGAAGATGCCAAGCTTGGAGGACCCTTTCAATATCGATGGATGTATCCCATTGAGAGGTCTAGGTCTAGGAAAATTAAAGTCTTATGTTCGTAATAAAGCACAAGCAGAAGGGTCAATAGCTGAAGGATACATGGCTGAAGAGGCTTTAACTTTTTGTTCGAGATATTTAGATGGAATTGAGACTATATTCAATCGATTGCATCATGTTAATGATGAGCCTGCTATTGTGCCTTCTACAGTCGGAAAAACAGTTGGGGTTTTACTTATTCACTCTATATACAAAGGAAAAGTTGCAAGCACAT
>JAAFYQ010000024.1:0-32561 GCA_013389735.1 Phaseolus lunatus | reverse complement strand
ACTAAAGTGTATTTAATTAAATATAAGAATGAAGCTTTTGATATTCTAACTTATAAGATGGAAGTAGAAAATCAATTGAATAAGAAAATTAAAAGAATTAGATTAGATAGAGGTGGTGAATATGTTTTGTTTAATGATTATTGTGTAAAGAAGATATTATTCACAAAGTAACCCCATCATATTCACCTGAATCTAATGGAGTACCTGAAAGGAAAAATATGACTCTTAAAGAAATGACGAATGCCATGCTTATTAGCTCTAATGCTCCTGATAATCTGTGGGGTGAATCTGTTTACTGCGTGTCTTTTGCAAAATAAAATATCACATAAGAAAACTGGTAAAATACCCTACGAGTTGTGGAAAAGATATCAACCTAATGTTAAATACCTAAGAGTGCGGGGGTGTTCAGCTAAAGTGATGTTACCTGATCCTAAGAAAAGGAAAATAGGCTCTAAAACATCTGATTGTATGTTCTTAGGATATGCGGAACATAGTGTTGCCTATAGGTTTCTAGTTCTTAATAGTGACATAATTGAACGTAACACTATAGTAGAGATGAAAAATATTGAGTTCTTTGAACATATATTTCCTTTAAAGAGTAGTGGTACTTTTGAACAACCTATAGATAGTGCTAGTGATGCCATGCGTGAGGATGTTAGGAGAAGTAAAAGATAGAGAAGGAAACCTCATTTGGAGATATTTTTATGCTTATCTAGTTGAAAATGATCCAATAAGTTTTTTAGAAGCTACTAGTGCTAGTTTTTTTTAGAAGAAAGGCAGTTTACATAAACAAGATAATCATTTTTAATTTGAAATTTGAAATCTCAATTGATTCTTTATTTCTAAGGAAGTTTGGAGCTTTTTTTCATTATTTATACGTGCTCTTCTTCATGGATTCTGCCCTACCCTTCTCAATCCTATCGGTCTCAAAAACTCTTCAAGTTCTTGGTAAGCTTTTCTTTACAACTTGATCGAGAAATACTCTTTTGCATTTTTGTATATTGTGTTTACTGATATAGTTTAAATGTTTTATTTTTTTTCATCATATTGCTCTTCATCCGGTTTTCTCATGGTATTGTTCTTCATTCTATCAAATCATTTTGTTTTTATGTACATCTACAAGACCTAAAAACTTATTTCTTTTATGCAGGCACCATTTCAAGTTACAAATTGGTTTATAAGAAGCATTTTTTCTGTGCAACATCGTGTTTGATTTTTTTTCTCATGGTATTGTTTTTCACTTGGTCAAATCATTTTTTATGTACATCTAGAAGAACTAAAAATCTATTTGTTCTATGCAAACATCATTCCAATATACAATTTGGTTTATGAAAAATGTTTGTTCTATGCAACCATACTATGTATACATTTCTCATCATATTGCGTGTTCAATTCCATGCATCGATATAATTTAAATGTTTGTTTTTGTTTTTCTCATGTTGCTATTACAGATACCGTTTTCTACTATATACTGATACAATTCTTTTGTTTTGAGATTATAACAACTAAAAACCTATTTATTCTGTGCAGGCACCATTTCAAGTTAAAAATTGCTTTTCTACCATGAACTGCAACATAAATGAAATGACTGTATGTTGTGCACACTCAATAAGCATGCCAATGAAGCATTATTAGTATGAACAAAATTTGTATATTTGTGTTTTTGGTAGCATCAGTATTGTTGTAGAGTGCACCTAAATTTGTGCAAAAGTTTTCCGCAACTGTTAGCAAATGTTATAATTGTAGTCTGAATAGATCTTTTTGTGTATGAAAATTGGAATATTGATCAAAGATCTTTCTTAATGAAATTGTGTTTGAACACAATTTTGTAATTCTTTCTTAAAATCTGATGTCACAATAAATATTTGAATGGAAATATATGTGTACTGATTATACTAAATGTGATGTACTGAATAAAGATTTAAAGGAAACAATTGATGAAATTATCAAACTGAACCTACACTGTTGTTGTTGAATCCATTTGGTATTTAATACTGTGAGCAAACACTGATCTTTTGTTTATTATTTTCTCACACAAGCAAGCACAAACCCACTCTTTTCTCAATTTTCAAGAAATGTTGTAGTTTTTTTTTTTAAATTGAAATCTTTCCTTCAAATTGTTATTATGTATTTGATTTTTCTGATCATTTTAGTAAGACATTTCTGAGCACATTTGTTTCGATATTATTTTTGCTTAAGCGTCAAGACCAAGTTTCTCTCACTCTCATGGTTTTCAGGGTTATAATTCTTTTCCATTTTTTATTCTTATGTTATGTACTCACAACCTGTTTGTCATAATGCTTCTTAGTTGGTACAGGTTTCTTATATTGATTATTTATGAAAAATATTTTAATTCATCATTTTCTCTTGAACTATTTGAAATTTTTGAATCAGGTTCTTGAACTAGTATTGAAGGTGTCAAGGTTGATGTTCAAAATATCCTTGAAACTCTTGAAATAGTATCATGTAAGTGATCAAATATAAGATCTTGCCTTTTTATTTTTGTGACAAAAAATATTCACATACTTCTGTTGGAGCTCGTTAACTTTTTACGTGATATGTAGAGCCTACATCCAATAGATGAATACTATGCACCAACACAAGTGGTAGGGGTCTCCGATTTATGTTAGGTAATGGAGATTTTAACTTTTTTGCAATACTTTTTTAATTTAATAATTGATATCTTACAAAAAGATGTTATATTGTGCAGTAAAAAACCTGAGATCATGAGTTTGATCTTGAAGAAACTTGCATTAAGTGATGGTTCGTGATGATTCTATATTATAGACTAAAATTTCAAGAAGACCAACAAATGATTATTTATTTATTTATCCATCCAGAGATGGAAAGACGTAATGAATTCAAAATGATTTGGCTATATATAAGTTATCATATACTTGACCAATTGATGTAGTATTTTACACTTGCACTCTACAGTGGAATAAAACATGAGTGCATTTTTTGTATTTTACTTTACTCCTTGGATGTTGACCAATTGATGCAATATTTCACACTCTATACTCTACAATGGAATAAAGCAAGATTGCATCTTTGTATTTTACTTAACCTGTTGGATGTTTCTTTTGCAGTCTTCTAAAGATTTGGAACATGAATGATTTAAAGGCCAATAAGTTGGATGGTGCGAAGTTGTCAAGAATAACCTTACCCACATTGATAATCACTGACTCACAGATTTTATCAGAGCTGAGCTAAAGATGTTGACTGTTTATCCATGATAATAGATGCCATTATATTCCCAATTTAGTGGTTTACTTCTAGTACTTTGAAATCTCGAGAATATGAAGCTTTCACAATAGTTTTGTGAAGGAATTGAGCAATGACATCAAATTTAGTCCTATTGATGTAATAAAGATGTTTAAATCTAGAAGGGCTGTAAAAGAGTTATTGAGTTGGAGATATAATAAAAGGACAAATGTAGCCATGAAAGTTCGTGGTTGGGTAGCCAATTTGGTGCTTATTCATAAGCTCAACCTAAGTTGATAATAGTTTATTAAAAAATGTAGAATTCAAGTATCACAATTTTATCTACCTATTTCTAATGTTATACTCTAGCAGAAGGAAAATACATTCTTTTCATTGATATTTGTACTGTGTCAATTGATTGCTATGGGAGAAATAATAAATTGAAGAATAAAATTACTAATGTAATATAGGCTTTAAGTTTGTTTAGCAAACCATTTTATTTATCCACCTAAACTCACTACTAAGTAGAGCAAAGATTGCACTATTTACTAATAAAGCGTGACATAGAACTGAAAAAACAACATAAAAATTATTCAAAATTGCAAATAAATAAAATTTGTAAATTATTCAAAATTCTAAAAAATAAAATCTAAAATTATTTAATGTCCTACTTAAATAAAATATCTTATATAAATAAAATTCTTAAATTATTCAAAATTAAATAAATACAGATTCTAAATTATTTAATATCCTACTTAAATGAAAATCTAAAATAAATAAATTTTTTAAATTATTCAAAATCCTAAATAAACACAAATCCTAACTTGTCATACTTAAATAAAAAATTTCAAATAAATAAAATTTCGATGTTTTTCAGAATTCTAAATAAATACAAAATCTTAAATTATTTTATTTACTACTTAAATAAAAATATAAAATAAAAAAATTTATAAAGTTTTCAAAATTATAAATAAATATAAATAAAAAAAGATTTAATATCATTCTTAAATAAAAATCCAAAATCAATAAAATTAATAAATTATTCAAAATCCTAAATAAATACATATCCTAAATTATTTGATGTAATTCTTAAATAAAAATAAAAATTAATTAAATTTCTAAGTTTTTCAAAATCTTAAACAAATACAAATTCTAAATATTTTATTTTCTACTTAAATAATAATCTAAAATTCTATACTTAATATAATTGAAGGAGCAATTGGACACTTTTGCCACGTGTCACAACCACTTTTTTTTGAGAAAAAAATCAAAATTCAATTTTACTAAATGAAGAAACAACACATGTGGCACACTCACGGAGCTTCTTCATTGCTGAGTGAAAGACAACTTGCAAAAGTCACAAGGTGCTCTGAAGGAGGATTAGGGTTTTCCTTTTTCTTTCACAAAACCCTAAAGCTGCTCTGAATGGAGGAAATTGGGGTTTCCGTTTCTCTCTCACGCAAGCCTAAAATGGGGTGGTTTGCCTGTTGCAAATTTATAGAAGAAAGACAATTACATAGACAAGATAATCATTTTTGAATTTCAATTTGAAATCCTAATTGATTCTTGATTTCTAATGAAGTTTAGAGCCTTTTTTTCATTATTTATACGTGCACTTCTTCATGGACTCTGTCCTGCACTTCTCAATCTTATCGGTCCCAAAAATGTTTCAAGAGTTTTTGGTAAACTTTTCTTTACAACATGATTCAAAAATACACTTTTGTGTTTCTTTATATTGCGCTTACTGATACAATTTAAAGGTTTTGTTTTTTTCATCATATTGCTCTTCGTCCGATTTTTCTCACGATATTGCTCTTCATTTGGTTTTTCTCATGGTATTGTTTCTTCATTCGATCAAATAATTTTATTTTTATGTACATCTACAAGACCTTATTTCTTTTGTGCATGCACCATTTCAAGATACAAATTGGTTTATGAGAAACATTTGTTCTGTGTAATATCATGTTTAATTTTTCACATGGTATTGTTTTTCATTTGATTAAATCATTTTTTTATGTACATCTAGAAGAACTAAAAACCTATTTGTTCTATACAGACACAATTTCAAGATACAATTTGATTTATGAAAAACATTTATTTTGTGCGACCATACTATGTATACATTCTCATCATATTGGAGTTTCAATTCCATGTACCGATACAACTTAAATATATATATTTTTTCTCATGTTGATATTATAGATATTGTATTCTACCATGTACTTATACAATTCTTTTGTTTTGATATTATAACCTATCTAGCACAAACACCGACACAGACACTGATACAACACGGATACGGAAGTACGTATAATTTCTAAAATGTAGGACACGGGGACACGGATGTATATATTATATAATTATGAATTATATAAATTGACAATGAAGATTTATGTTTACAAGTATGTTTCAATTTTTTTTTGGAGCAGAAAGATGTTTTTTATGGTTGGTTCAAAAAGATTTGTTCCTTATTTTTATAATCATAATAAAAATTTATACAATAAATTTGAGTTTTGAGAAAATTAATATATTTATTTTTTAAAAAATTGTGTAAGAATCGTATTAAAATTGTCAGAAATTCAACAAATATTTTTTAAATTTAACACTTCAATGATAAGTGTCCTACAAGTGTCTTGTGAGTGTTGTGTCTGATATGTGTGTTCCACACGGATATGCCATTTAAGAAGAGTGTCTGAGCTTTATTGATCCGGTCGGTCATCGGTAGGCGATGACGTCAGAAGCAGATGACCACGTGAGCCAATCACAGAGTGACGCGTGGCACGTAAAGGCAGATGAATCAGGGTGGAGATCGTTCAAGAACGGCGATCAGTGGTCAGCTACCGAGCGACCGCCACCAGCAGATCAGTTCCTACTTGAGCGCCTGGATGAAGAGCGCGAGAAGGGACGAAGCACCGATCAGCCATCGGTGCATTTAGAGTGATCTGTCATCGGTACATGCATTGTGATCAGTCATCGGTGCATTTAGAGTGATCTGTCATCGGTACATGCATTGTGATCAGTCATCGGTGCATTGTGATCAGCCATCGGTTCCTTGTGATCAGTCATCGGTTCCTTGTCAACACGTGTTAAACTGGGACCCAGGCTCCCAGCAAGAACGTTGCTCAAGGACCTCGCCTGATTCCATAAGCAGAGCACGAGGATGTGAAGAAGCACATCGGTCATCGGTGTGTGTTGAGGTGACATCGGCCGCGCGATGTGAACGACGCAATCGATGATCAGCAAAGCGCCCAGAGACAGTGAATGGCCTTAGTCGCGAGACGACCACGCATGAAGATGAGAAGACGCAGTTAAATGCAGAATCCTGCTGGACGAGAACCCATCAAAGTTAGAGTCTCCCAGTGGGGTTGCATGTCTGCCACGTGGATGGTGAAGATGTCCCCAGAAAATAGGTAAGGCAGGTAGGCACAGAAGTCGAGGGGTCCAGAGGTACCCACACAGCCTCCCCTGTCAGACCTGGCACTCAAGTGAAGAAGGCTGGCATGCAAAGCACCCTGGGGAGTGGAAACGGCACTGCAGAGTAATTAAGTGAACCTAGAGGTAGCCTGTAGGGGCTACGCAGGGTTTATATGAGGAAGAAGAACACCAAACCAGGTATGCAATCTTTACCTCAGACACACAACACAAATCCAAGGGCACTCAGTTTTCGAATAAAAGAGAACTGAGGGCATACACACACAGTCTCACACAGAGAGATTTGAGAGAGACCTTTTGGTGTTCCCGTTGCCTGACTTGAGCGTCGGAGCTACAACGGCCGCTAGAGGCGCCGTTCGCGTGTTTTGCAGGTACCGCTTGGAGCCCCGTCGAAGGTTCCTGGAGCCTCCTTGCAGGACGCGCCACAATTAGAAGGCCAAACGAAGGTGTGACGAGGCATCTCTCCACGCTTGAGTCTGCGGCGAGATCATTTATAGATTATAACAACTCAATACATGTCGTAATTATTTAATGTCATTCTTCAATAAAAATGTAAAATAAATAAAATTTCTACATTATTCAAAAATATTAAATAAATACAAATGCTAAAATATTTAATGTCTTACTTAAATAAAAATATGAAATAAAAAAATTTTATAAATTATTCAAAATTTTAAATAAATACAAATCCTTAGTTATTTAATGTTCTACTTAAGTAAAAATGTCAAATAAATAAAATTTCTAAATTATTCAAAATCCTAAATGAATACAAATCCTAAATTATTTAATGTCCTACTAAATTAAAAATCTGAAATAAATAAATTTTCTAAATGATTCAATATAAAAATAAACTCAAGCCCTAAATTATTTGAACTTCTACTTAAATAAAAATCTGACAAAAATAAAATTCATAGATTATTCAAAATTCTAAATAAATATAATTCCTAATTATTCAATATCATACTTAAATAAAACTTTGAATTAAATAAAAATTTTAAATTATTCAAAATCTTAAATAAATAAAAGGTCTAGTGACTATTTTTGTCCCAAATTATTTTTGAAAAAAATAATTTCATCCCCACTATTTAAAAAAATTCAATTCAATCCCAAAGTTTTCTAAAATGATTTCACTTGTCACAACACATGTAATTCAATATGCAGTAAAAAAAAATATTGAGATGAATTTGTTATAATGATAATAATCTAACACAAGGAAAATTACACTTAACTTTCTATAAAAGTGATGATGAAATTGCATTTTTCAAAAAATATTGGGACTAAAATGGTCACTAAACCTAAATAAAAATCCTAAATTATTTAATGTACCATTTTAATAAAAATTTAAAATAATTAAAATTCCTAAATTATTCAAAAATCCTAAATAAATAAAAATATTAAATTATTTAATGTCCTACTGAAATAAAAATTTAAAATAAATAAAGTTCTCAAATTATTAAAACTTCTAAATAAATACAAATCCTAAATTATTTAATGTTCTACTTAAATAAAAATCTAAAATAAATAAAAATTTTAAATTATTCAAATTTATAAATAAATATAAATTTTAAATTATTTAATGTTCACAGCTCTAAGAATATATAAATTCTAAATTATTTAATATTTTACTTAAATAAAGTATTTGAAATAACTAAAATTTTTAAATTATTTAAAATCATAAATAAACACAGAAAAGAAGAAACTATTTAGTGTGCTATTTGGATAAAAATATAAAATAAATAAAATTCTCAAGTTATTCAAAATCGTAAATAAATACAAATCCTAAATTATTTTATTCAATTTTATTATTTATTTTTATTAATAATATTATTAAATACTTTTATTATATCGTAAAAATTATGTTCTTCTTCTCCTTTTTCTTCTCCTACAACCACCACCCAAGTTAATAGTTGCACCTATAGGGAGTGTCTAAAGAGAACGTCTACGTGGAACATCTACACCAAAGCGTGTACAACGGAGATCCTAGTGTCTAAAGCACAAACCTTATGTATATAACACATGCAAACTCAAACATGTACAAGTGAGCGTCTACTATATAGAGAGCATCTACTGTTTACTCTCTTTCAATCATTGCGATTTGTTTCAGTATTTAAATTTAAAAACAATAAATTATTTTTAAATATTTTGCATCAATTATTTTTTTATAAATTTTAATTATTTTATTGTACCATATTTTTTTAATTATCATCATTATTATTACTATTATTCTCCATTTATGAATTGTGTGTTTGATTTTTTTGGAAACTGAAATGTTTATACCAGTGTTAAATGACAATTTGTTGAGTTATGAAACGGTGAAATGTGTTCCCTCTCTTTTGATGATTGACATTTGTTCCAATATTTACACTTAAAGAACAATAAATTTGTTTTTAAATATTTACATTAATTACCCTTTTCAATACTAGAAAATCATTAATTAGAAATCAATTTTAGAGACAAAAAAATTATTAGTTTCTATATTGACTAAATTAGACACTATTTTAGAAACTAAAAAAATTAATAATATCTAAATTAGTTTTTATTATTGATAAATAGTTTCTAAATTGGTATCTGATTAACTATCTAAGTTTTAGCTATAAATTACTTAAATTCTAAAGTTGGTATCTAAAACCTTTGTATCTAATTAGATACCGATTTAGAAATCATTTATCAATCATAAAAATTAATTTAGATACCAATAATTTTTTTAGTTTCTAAAATAGTATTTAATTTGTTAATATAGGAACTAATTTTTTTTTGTCTCTGAGATTAATTTCTATTTAATAATTTTCTTGTAGTATTTTAATTACATGATTTGTCTCCTCCATTTGCGTCTTATATACGCAATTGAAATTTAAATTTATTAATCTTCATGGTCATCTCAAATTTTAAAAATGAAAAATAGTGAAAGAAAAGACGCTAAATAAATCAACAAAACTTAGAACGAGATGATAAAATTTTTGTGTGGTAAATGACTTTAAAGAAGACAACAAGATTGTTTTTGAAACAGAAATTAACATACTAAATAATGAAATTCGAGTTATTCATCTTTTAGAATGAATGTTTTTTACATAACTGCTATTTTTATTAATTTTCCTTAAAATTTATATCATTTATTGATATTTGAACAATTTATTTATTTACATATATTATTTATATATATTATTTATATTTATGTATTGTTTATATTAATTTTAATATGTTTAGTTTTTTTATTTGTTCATATATGATGTTTATTTCTTATATATTAATATTTTTTTAAATTTTTTTTCTTATTTACATTTACATTTATATATATATATATATTTAATTATATAAATTATATAAAATATACTTTTACTTCTTTATAATTCATAATTTACATGCTAATTAAATTTATAAACATGTTCATACTTATTGTTAATTGATTTAAATATTTATATCTCGTTATAAAAATTAATAATTAATATATAATTAATGAACAGTGATGATAAGATAATTAATTTAAATATTTATATCTCTTCATAAAAATGAATAATTAATAATTAATATATAATAATGAAAAGTGATGACAAGATAATTAATTTAAATATTTATATATCTTTACAAATATTAATGATTAATAATTAATATATCATTAATGAGGTAAGATAATTAATTTAAATATTTATATCTCTTCATAAAAATTAATAATTAATAATTAATATATAATAATGAAGAGTGATGACAAGATAATTAATTTAAATATTTATATCTCTTTACAAATATTAATGATTAATAATTAATATATCATTAATGAGATAAGATAATTAATTTAAATATTTATATCTCTTCATAAAAGTAAATAATTAATAATTAATATATAATTAATGAACAGTGATGATAAGAGATATTTTTCTATATTTTCAAATCATAGTAATCTCTAGATATCTTGGAAGGGAAGAGTCCATACCTATTGAATTGATGACTTCCAACGCTTATAAATACCTCGTTCTGCATTGCTAATTAATTGTGCAGAAAATTAAAGAAAACACAGGACACAATGTTCACTTCTCTGTATGAAAACTCTTCAATCTGGTTTTTCCTCCCTATCGCTACCTTAATCATCTTCTTTTTACCTACTGTCATCAATCTTTTATCCAAATGTAATCACAATTTCAATTCTGCAATGACCAATAAAACCTCACCACCATCTCCTCCAAAGCTTCCAATAATAGGGAATCTCCACCTACTTGGCGCCCTCACTCATCGCAATCTCCACTCCTTTGCTCAAACCTATGGCCCTTTAATGTTACTTCACTTTGGAAAGGTGCCAGTTCTTGTGGTTTCCACAGCTGAGGGAGCTCGTGAGGTTATGAAAACACATGACCTTGTTTTCTGCAGCAGACCACATCGTAAGATGTTTGATATCTTCGCGTATGATTCAAAAGATGTGGCAGCTGCTCCATATGGCAACTACTGGAGGCAGATAAGGAGTATTTCTGTCTTGCATCTTCTCAGTGCCAAAAAGGTTCAATCCTTTGCTGCAGTGAGAGAAGAGGAAATCTCAATAATGATGGATAAGATTAAGAAGTGTTGTTCTTCTTTGATGCCTGTCAATTTAACTGATTTACTTACTACGCTCACAAATGACATAGTGTGTAGAGCTACTCTCGGAATGAGATACAGTGAAGAAGGAGGGATTAAGCTTCGGGAGCCATTGAATGAGATGACTGAGCTGTTCGGTGCTTCAGTTATAGGGGACTACATACCTTGGCTTGATTGGTTGGGAAATGTTAATGGAATGTATGGTAAGGCAAAGAGAGTGGCTAAAGAGCTTGATGAACTTTTTGATGAAATTATTGATGAGCATGCAAGTAGGAGAGTGCATGATGTGCATGGAGATGATGATGAAGAGCATAATGATTTCGTTGACATTTTGCTGAGGATCCAAGAGACAAACGTCTTGGGGTTCGACATTGATAAAACAATCATAAAGGCTTTAATGCAGGTACGTAAGATTAATACAATGTGCTATCCTGCATAAGTTCTTAATATTCTTAATACTCTACTTTCTAACTTCATAAAATCTTTACTTTTCTGAAGCATCATTAAGCTCATTCTTAATGTCAAAGATGATGTGAGAAAACACTAAAATTATTAATGACAGATGATGTGAGAAAACACTAAAATTATTAATGACAGATGATGTGAGAAAACACTAAAAGTAAAGAGATCTCTCAAATCAAATAGGGGTTAAAGCAAGCTTGGTGAAAGTTTTAAGATGAGTTAACTCATGCTTACATGTTTTAAAAATCAAAGCAGAGGTTTACTCATTAATTTTGTATCTCTAACATTAGTACAATATTAAAAATAATATCTTTAATTGATATCCTATTTGCTAAATGGCATTAGGTTTTGTTGAATAATATCTATTTTATTAGTAAAAGAGATCAAGTTTCCGGTTCTTAATAAACTTAGGTAATTTTAATTTTTGTTAAATTTCTTTGTATATTGAGTACTCACAAATTCTTTACAAAAGTTTAAATTTTCTTTTAACAGTGATGTGGTTTTCATTTTGTCATTTCAGTTTGTTTAGTTGTATGTTATTTTGTGTTAATATTAAACGACATAATTTAATTTTATAGTTAACATATATGTTTATAATATGTGTTGATGATAAACAAAGACAAAAGAAAAATCAAAATCAAAATATGATATTGAAAGAAAAAGCAAAATTAAAATCAAAATATGATATTGAGAGACTTAGAACAAGTGTCTTGTTCAGTTGTCATAGGGTCTATATTGCAAATAGTTAAACAATAAGTTTTCAAATATTTTTCTTGTACAATTGTTGTACGAAAGTTATTTCTTTTCAACGTTCCTAATAAAAAGTTCAGTCACATATTAGTTGCACAAAATCTTAATAAATGTTGAGTTTATTTTCATTCATGGAAATTCAATGTAGACAATGAAATTGACAATTGATGGGTATTTCTTCCAGGATATCTTTGCCGCAGGCATTGAGAGTAACACCACAATCCTAGGATGGATAATGACAGAACTCCTAAGGGACCCAATTGTGATGCAGAAGCTACAAGGTGAGATAAGGAAAGTGGTTAGTGGCAGAACTCGCATAACTGAGGAAGATTTAACTAGCATGCATTATTTGAAGGCAGTGATCAAAGAAAGTTTTCGATTACATCCCCCAGCTCCCTTGTTGCTTCCAAGGGAATCCATGGAAGATGCCAAAGTGATGGGCTATGACATTGCAAGGGGCACACAAGTAATAATTAATGCTTGGGCAATTGCAAGAGATCCTTCTTTTTGGGACAAACCTGAACAGTTTGAGCCAGAGAGATTCTTAAATAGTTCAATAGATGTGAAAGGGCATGATTTTGAGGTGTTACCATTTGGAGCAGGAAGGAGGGGTTGTCCAGGAATAATGTTTGCCATGAATGTGATTGAGCTGGTCCTAGCAAACCTTCTTCACCAATTTAATTGGGAAGTTCCAAGTGGAGCAGAGGGGCAGCAGACATTGAACATGGCGGAAAGTAATGGGTTGACCAGTCATAGAAAATTTCCTCTCATAGCAATTGCATCCTATGATGCCTAAGAAGTTACTGTTAAAGATAAACATAGAACTTAGAAGAAAAATAAGGGATTATATTCTCAGCCTTCATATGGAATCTATTGTTATAGTAGATTTGGCTTATCATGTTATTGTTATTTTGCTCTTGCAACCGTAAGTTGTCCTCAATTTCTGTGTAAGTATACACTATTTGATCAAGTGAGAATAAAACATGCCAAATAAAATATATATATTCAAAAGTTATCCGTATCATGATGTATAATTGAGTATTAATACTTATTTATTCATCATAAAATTCACTTATATCCAATGAATATAATTATTTTAAAAGGTAATATTTATGTAGCTAGAGACCAAATTTTAAACAAAATTAGACATTTTTTAATAAAATTGTAATATATTTTTTATTTTTTATATAATTTTTTTAATATCTACATATATTAATTATGGTGTTGTCTAAAATTTATCCTTACAAAATAAAATGTTAAATAATTTGTAAGAAATAGTAAGAAATATATAATTATTTGTCTAAAATTATATTTAGACACTAAATTTAAAAATTTAAAGTTGATGATTTAAATATTTTTTATAAGTAATTAAAATATGTTAATAATTTTTTTATTGGCAAGAAGTAAATAAATAAACAAATCACTTAAAGGGTGATCCAACCCTCATACATACAAATAAGATATACAAGTGCATCTTTACCCATACTCAAATATCATCCCAAAAGATCAATCTATTGTTTAACCCTACACTATCAACTACAACCAACAGTAAACGAGAAACTCACTGATTGTACCTTAAAAGAGATCCAAGACTAGACCTTAACTTGTGCCAGAGAAAAAACTTCAGAATGATCCACCACTCCTCCTTTGAATAGGCAATTATTCCTGTGTCTCCGCATCTCACTAACCAACGCGATCCAAACATTACTCATAATCAAATTAACTAAAGTAGACGCACCAAGAATTTTGAACTGTTCGAAATGTAATCCAGGATCAAGAAGATCAACTGAACTCACTCCTTACCAATCATAACAGAGATTCTATAGTAACCAAGTGACTCTGCATCTGAAGAACAAATGACTTGTTGACTCCTCTGACATCCTACACAAGCAACAAAGGTTTCTCTCGACCCCAACCCCTCTTCTTTCCAGATTTACCTTAGAAGCGATATTGTTTTCATTCACCCTCCAAGTTGTGACATGAGCTAAAGGTATAGCCTTAATCTTCTAGAAAAAATTGTACAACTACATATTTTCCTCGACTCCTTCTTTCTTTAAACAATCATAAGCAAACTTGACTGAAAAAATTGTTGTCTCGCCATCCTTTCAAACCCATTTGTCCATAGTCTCCAACTCAAGCCTCTTACTAGAAATCTCCTCTAAAAGCTGACTTACATGATCCTCCTCCCAAGCAAAAAAATGTCTTCTCCAAATTAAATCCCACACCTTAACACCATTATCCAAACCTCTGTAATCAAATAGATTCGCCCTTAGAAGCAGACAAAGAAAAGAGTCTCGGGAATCTAGTTTTCAAGACTCCGAAGCCTATCCAATTGTCTTCCCAAAATCGAATGTTTTTTCCATCTCCAACCCCCCAAATGAGATGATCTTCAAACTTCCCACTTCATTCCTCTTACTTCCAGACTTTCATCATATCTCTTCACCACAACGAAACTTTGTTATTGTTGACCCACTATTCATTCAGATTTTTAAAATATGTTAATCATATAAAATTTATTTTAAAATTTTCAAAATAATAATAAAATATTTATGGTAAAGTAAATTTAAATTTTCTTACTTTATTTTATAAAAATAATTTTGATATTTGAGTGTTGTAAGTAATATATTTTGTTTGATAAATTAAATTTAGATTGCACTTTCGAATTTTGTAAATTTTATTTATCCATTTTAAAATAATATTGAAAAAATTATATAAGTTAGATAATTGAAAGTAAAAGTATTACAATAGAAAATAGGTACTAATTTAATTTTAAATTAATTACTCATTCTACTAATTAAATAACAATTATTATATATATAATTTATTCACACATAGAGAGTGAATAAATTTGACAATTAATTCTCATTTAACATTATATATCAATTTTTTCAATTTTCAATAAAATTAAACACATAATTCATAAATAATAATAATAATTAAAAAACTCATTAAATTAAAGACATAATTCGTAAATAATAAATTGATTGGAAAACCCTAATTTGCTTTTGAAACTCTAATTTGTTGTGCGGCAGCGCTGGTATCGCAGATGGTTCTGTGTGGCGGCGCTCGTTTAGAAGTAGTGCGACCTGCTCTGCGATGTGCAGCGACACTCGTTTGGTGTTGCTAGAGCGCGACGGTGGAGGGGGCCTGCAACGCAAATTAGTGTCGTTGTAGTACTTTGTGCGACAACAGTGATGGCATCCCATATTCATAGTGTGCGGCGCGGAGGCGAGCGGACTGGGCGCAACTAGGGCGTGATTCACCAGATGCATAGCGCAATGACGACGCAGTGTGCGCAGGCGAGCGCACTGGTGCGCAATGGTGGTGTGGTTGTGCGTGGCAGTGGTGGGGGCGGCCGTGCGCAGCGGTGGTACGGCTGTGCGTACCAATGGTGATTCGCTGCCTAGACTGTGGCAGGCAGCAATGATTCTTGGCAGCGTCTTTTGGAATGACAGATGGTTTTAAGGTTTCCTTATCCCATGGAATTGTTTGAAGGATCGTGAAGTTTCTCTTTATAAGAATGCATATCTAAGTCTAACCAAAGGAAAACTTTTGCTCAGGCTTTCGGAACTACATGTGATATTCCTTTGTCCGAATTACCCACTCCTTGTATTAAGGGAGACGTGATTGTGGTCCGAATCAATGAGGCAGATTACTTGGCTGACATTGAGGATTGTAAGACCCATCTACATGGTCGGGTTATTCTTTCTAAGGGAGATAAACCTCTCACACACCTGGATTTAACTAAAAATTCTCTAAGTGTGAGTTCTGGCTGAAGGAAGTCAACTTCTTAGGACAGCTAATATTAGCTCAGGGGATCTTAGTGGATCCTGCAAAGGTGGAGGCAGTGCTTCAATGGGATCGCCTTAAAACAGTTATGGAGATAAGGAGTTTTGTGGGTCTAGGTGGCTACTATTGGAGGTTCATTGAAGATTTTTCTACGATAGTAGCTCCTTTGACACAATTAACTCACAAAGATCAGCCTTTTGCTTGGACTAACAGATGTGAGCAGAGTTTCATAGAGCTAAAGAAAAGATTAACTAGTGCTCTGGTGTTAGTGATTCCTGATATAGGAAAACCTTTTGATGTTTACTGTGATGCTTCACATTAGGGTTTGGGATGTGTCTTGATGCAAGAGGGAAGAGCAGTTGCATATGCTTCAAGGCAACTCAAAGCTCATGAGAGAAACTATCCTACTCATGACTTAGAGTTGGCAGCTGTGGTGTTTGCTTTGAAGATTTGGAGGCATTATTTGTATGGAGCTTAGTTTCAAGTGTTCAGTGACCATAAAAGTATAAAATATTTGTTTGATCAGAAAGAGTTGAATATGAGACAAAGAAGATGGATGGAGTTTTTGAAGGATTATGATTTCCAATTGATGTATCATCCAGGGAAGGCTAATGCAGTAGCAGGTATCAACCATGATGATTGAAGAGCAGAAGTTGATTGAGAAATTTAGAGATTTAAATTTAGGAGTGGAATTCCATGTTAATCATATTAGTTGTAGTAAGTTAACTATAACTAATGATTTCATTGGAACGATAAAAGAAAAGCAATTAGAGGATCCTAGTCTGAAGCATACTGTGGAGTTACTAGGTACAAATCAGGCTAAAGACTTTGTGATGGGAGACGATGGGATCTTGAGATTTAATGGCAGATGCAATATGGGTCATAGTTGATCGGCTGACAAAGAGTGCTCACTTTCTTCCAATTAATTTGAGGATATTTATGGCCAAGTTGGCACAGTTGTACATCAGAGAAATTGTGAGGTTGCATGGAGTGCCTTCCAGTATTGTTTCAGATAGAGATTTCAGGTTTACTTCACGGTTTTGGCAGACTTTACAAGATTCTTTGGGAACTAAGTTGAGAATGAGCTCTGCATATCATCCTCAAACAGATGGACAGTCTGAGAGAACAATCCAGTCCTTAGAAGATTTGTTGAGGACATGTATCTTGGATCATCTGGGAAGTTGGGATGAGATGTTGCCTCTGGTGGAATTTACTTATAATAATAGTTATCATGCTAGTATTGGGATGACACCGTATGAAGCTTTGTATGGGAGGAAGTGCAAAACTCCTTTATGTTGGTATTAGGAGGGTGAAACAATTTTGGTTGGGCCAGAGTTAATTCAACAAACAACTAAGAAGGTGAAACAGATACAAGATAGAATGAAAGCTTCTCAAAGTAGGCAAAAATTCTATGCAGATAAGAGGAGAAAACCTTTGGAGTTTGCAACTGGAGACCATGTGTTTATGAGAGTGACACCAACCATGGGTGTAGGACGAGCAATCAGATCAAAGAAGTTATCTCCTAAGTTTGTTGGACCAGATCAGATATTAAGGAAAATAGGTCCAGTGGCTTATGAGTTTGCTCTACCTCCCCAATTAGCAAACCTGCATAATGTCTTTCATGTATCATAGCTACGAAAGTATATCCCAGACTCTAGTCACGTGTTGGAAGTGGATAATGTGCAAATCAAGGATAACTTGTCTTTTGAAGCAAAACCAGTTAGGATTGAAGATCAACAAAGTAAACAGCTGAGAGGCAAAACTATCAATATGGTAAAGGTGGTGTGGGATGATAGATCTAGTGATTCAACTTGGGAATTAGAAGAAACCATTAGAGAAACCTATCCCTACCTCTTTTTTGGTAAGTCAATTTTTCGGGAACGAAAATTTTTTCTTGTTAGGGAGAATGTAAGGATCTAGAAATTTACTTTAGAGTAGAAGTGGTATATTTTAAATGACTCTTGAATATTTTATTATTAAAATGAAAATGACATATAATAGAAAATTCATTTATTCAGGTTTCATTTCAAAAGAACTACCATCTCTTTAAAAAGTTTCCTTTTTCTTTTCCTCTCCTTTCTCTCCAAGATTCTGACATCCTCGTTCATCAGTTTGACGATCAGAGTACGCCATTAGACTCCTGGCAGCGAAGACTACAAGACTGCCCTTTCAGAATCTCTAATAAAGTAAGTTTATTTCTGTCTCCTTTTCCTTTCCTCTCTTTCTCTTTACGATTCTGACATCCTCACTTATCAATTTGACGATCGAAGTCTGCCATTGGACTCCTGGTAATTAACTCTACATGATTGCTCGATCAAAATCTTAAATAGAGTAAGTTCATTTTTACCATTTCTTTGAGTCAAATTTTGAACATAATAGGGTTGTCTCTACATAGGCTTTGCATGTGACTCTTTTAGCTTCAGGGTTAATTTCTGTTAACTTAGGGTCCTAGATATATAGTTAGATTTTGATCAGGACTTTGTGGTCAGGTTGATTGTCTTTAAGTTTTTGGTAGATTTGGAGCTCTTAGTGAGCATCT
The DNA here is from genome assembly GCA_013389735.1 of Phaseolus lunatus. Lineage (NCBI taxonomy): Eukaryota > Viridiplantae > Streptophyta > Magnoliopsida > Fabales > Fabaceae > Phaseolus > Phaseolus lunatus. Next base: position 13,822 of record JAAFYQ010000024.1, on the reverse strand, counting down.
GCTAAAGTTCAGGTAAGGGAAGCTAGTTTAAATTTCCAATAAAGCCCTAGGCTAGAAGATTCTGAGTGTGGGAGTGACGTGGTCACCAGTTTCAAATTTTCTTGCAAGATTTCTTGTTTTTGTGTAGATTGGAATTTGTTTGAGATTGAAATGTGAAATTTAGATATAGTAGATGTTGTAGAATGTATATGATTTTGGAATTGAATGAGCTACTGAATATATTTGAAAAAAAAAAAGTTTGTGACAATTTGTTTTAAAGTAACTTATGAGTGTGATTATTTGGAGATTTGCTATGTTAATTGTAATTTGAATTTTTTGCTATTTTTGAGATAAGTTAGTTGTTGGGTTTAACATTTGATGATCAAACTTTAATTCACTACAAGAAAAATTGGAATTACATACAGTCAAAATCCGTATGTAAGACCAAAAATCCGTATGTAAATTACATACGGATTTATCTCTATGTAATGCAATAAATTTTATTTTTAATTTTTTCATTATTATTTAGACCTACCTTGTGGATAGGACTCGAACCCAAGTCCCAAATTAATATTGGAAGGAAACTCCCTATGTAATGCAATAAATTTTATTTTTAATTTTTCATTATTATTTAGACCTACCTTTATTACTATTAATGTTGGAAGCACTTTGCAGTGGATAGGACTCGAACCCAAGTCCCAAATTAATATTGGAAGGAAACTGCAGCAGGCAGGATTCGAACACAAGTCCTTCCAGTCACCAGAGAAGCTTTAACCACTAAACCAGACAAGTTCTTCTGTCATATTACGATTTTTATTATACTTATATTAAGGGGAAGAATAGAAAATTATAGGAATATTAATAGGCAGAAGAGAAAGGATAGGAGGAGGAAGAGAAGGAAGAGGAAATAGGATTATTAATATAAGATTAATAGGACGATTTAGAGGAGGAACACGAGAGGACGAGGAGGAAAGGAGGAGGAAGGAAGGAGAGGAAGAGAAGAGGAGAGAGGAGAGGAGAGAGAGGAGGAAGAGGAGGAGGGAGGGGGAGAGGAGAGAGGAGGAGGAAGGAGGAAGAAGAGGAAGAGGAGGAAGAGAGGAAAAGAGGGAGGAAGAGAAAAAACGAAGAGAAGAGGAGGAAAAGAGGAAGAAGAGGAAGAAGAGAGGGAGGAAGAGGACGAAGAGGAGAGGAAGAGGAGGAAGAGGGAGGAACAAGAGGAAGAAGAGGAAGAGGAAGAGAAGAGGAGGAAGAGGAAAAAGAGGAAGAGAAGAAGAAGAGGAAGAGGAACAAGAGGAAGAGAAGAGGAAGAGGAAGAGGAGGAAGGAGAGGAAGAAGAAGGAGGAAGAGGAACAAGAGGAAGAAGAAAGAAGAGGAAGAAGAAACAAGAGGAAGAAGAAACAAGAGGAAGAAGAGGAACAAGATTAGAAGAAGAAAGAAGAGGGAGAAGAGGAAGAAGAAAGAAGAGGAAGAGAAGAAAGGAAGAAGGAAAGAAGAAGAGGAAAGAGGAATAGAGAAGAGAGGAAAGAGGAAGAAGAGGAAGAAGAGAAAAGGAAGAAGAGGAGAAGAAAGAAGAGGAAAGAGGAAGAATAGGAAATATTAATAGGGAATAATATTCATAACATTAATAATATTTATAATATTAATAATATTCTTAATATTAATAATATTCATAATATTATTAATATTCATAATATTATTAATATTATTAACAATAATAATATTAATAACAATCTTAAAAATAATAATAATTATAATAAAAATCATAATATTGTAAAAGAATTTGTCTGGTGTAGTGGTTAAGGATTCCCACCTGCTGCAGATTTTGTTTTGTCTATTATTTACATACAATATCCGTGTGTATGGATAAGTTGTTTGAAAGATAACTAAGTTGACCTGTTATATGAGTTAACCTTGTCATATTATGAGAAAGATGATAATGAGAATATTTATGCGCATAGCTGTGTGGATTTCACAGTGATATAGTATGACATGTGCAGATCTCTAAGTCTAAGTCAATGCATGAGTCTTCCGGAAGTAGGGTCAAAGTGTTTATGTGTTGTGAGTCAGTAGAAGTCTGACATGTGAAAGATGAATTATAAATTTTAATAGAAATTTGATGGTTTTAGAAATTGTATGAGACTTGATGAATTATGTTTATTAATTTGAAATTGAAATTATATAGAATTTTTATATAGTTAGCTTACCCTATTCTTTGTTTGTGTCTATTTCTGTATTTGTGATGATCATGTTTTACATGGGAGCAGATGAGATTGCAGGTAATAGAGCTCCTCAGTGAACAGTTGGAGAAAGAGATAATTTTAATTTGAATGCTTTGTTTTGTTTTTAAAACTTTTGATGTATATATTAAAATCCCTACGAAGAGGGATGTTTCTTTTGAGATACAATTGTGAGATAGATGTATATATATGTTAATTAGATATTACCTATTTTACTTTTATTTTATTATATATATGAGTAGAAATTAGGGATGTTACATTTTTGGTGTGGAAGGCTCTTGGACCGTGGAAAGCAATTCCTCTCGAGAAAAGTTTCTATGAGTTTGAGTTCGCTTCTTTAGAAGACATGCAATGGGCCCTTGGGATGGGTTTCTTGAAGTTATCTTCGGGTTTCTTGAGACTGTTTGCCTAGACTAAAGACTTTGTTCCAGCTACTATGAAGAGTACCAAAACTCAGGCCAGAGTTCAAATCTACCATTTGCCTTTGGAGTATTGGAAATCAAGGGCGATTTTTTCCATCATAAAGAGTCTTGGTACTCCTTTGTCTTTGGATGAGAATACTATGAGAAAGAACAGGAGTATGTTTACTAGAGTGCTGGTGGATATTGATATGCGGTCCCCTCTTTCAGATTACCTTTTGGTTGAACATCCATAATATACTTTTGTAGTTGGTGTGGAATATGAATGGCTACCTTCGTTTTGCTCTCATTGTAAGATGATAGGGCATGAGCTTGCTCAGTGTCGGGTCATTCATGCTCAGGGTAGTGTTCCTGGGCCTTAACAAAAATCTTCTCAGAAGATAGTTTTTGATGAACAGGATCAGGGGAGGACCGTGGCTCCTAAACAACATAAAGAATATCGAAAGAAAGATCCGCAACCGAAGCTTGTGGAAGGCCCCATAGATAAATCAAATATTGTTGTTCCTGGTGGGGCTAATATAGGACCACCCTTGGGTCTTGCTTATGATAAACCAGGAGGAATGGAGGATGATTTTGCTGATATGCCTCCTCTTGAGGATGCCTTGGATCATGAATCCAGGAAAGGGTTATCCACCTATACTTGAGATTTTCCAAAACATGGAATGCTACCTATTTGTTATGCAAGGCAAGGGGCTTAGAGTCTCATGCTCCTATTGAGGATCCTCCTGTGGAGGTCTCGCCTCTTGTGGCAGTTTCATCTCTTCGGAGGGTTAAATCACCTTCAGTTTCTACAGCACCAATTAATACTCCTATGGATGGTCATCATGTGTCTGCAATTGTACCTATACCATCCCCATCGTTGGTCCTGTAAAATCACTTTTCCTTACTTGAGGGTTTGGAAACTACAAATGTGGGAGGTGATCCTTATATTGGTATATCTACTACGATTGTTGAATTTAATTCTGACCGTATCACTGTTGAAAATCAGATTGGCTCAAAATTTTGGACTGATCCTAATGAGATGGAGGAGGATGCCAATGATATTGGAGAGGATATAGTTCGTACTAAACGAAAACTAGGGAGACCACCTAAGGGACTAGTAAATCAAAAAAAAAAATTGCTAAGATAGTTCTCATCACAATGTCGCAATGAAGGTCTCTTCTTTTTTATGAAACATTAGAGAACCGGGAAACCACAAAACTTTGGAGATGTTGTGTTGTTTACTTAAACTGCATAAACCCCTTTTGGTTTTTCTAGCTGAACCTATGGTGCCATACATTGATGCTTTTGAAGTCCTTTTCAAATCTGTTGATATGCATTTGGTGGCTATGTCTCCTATTGTTAACAAGTCTGCAAAGCTTTGGTGTTTGTCGGTCCCTAATTTGGTCCAAAGTTTCTCGGTAAATGATCAATTTATTTCTGTATCTTGCCATCTGCATGATAAATGCTTTAGCATTGCAAGTGTTTATGGTTCTAACACATACTTGGCTAGATGGTGTTTGTAGAGGGAACTTAGTTCCTTCATAGAGCCTTGGTGTATTTTGGGAGATTTTAATGTTGTGCTCTCGACAGATGACTGTAAAAAAGGGGTGACTCCTAATCAGGTTTCTTGTAATAAATTCCTTGATTGGATTAATTCTAATGATCTGTCTTGTATACCTTTTACTGGATCTGGTTATACTTGGTGTAATGGAAGAAGAAGGTTACATAAAATTCATAGAAGACTGTATAGGGCTTTATGTCACAGAGTGTGTCTAGATGAATGAGATTCATGTTCTTATCAAGTTCTTGTTAGGAATTGTTCTGATCATTCCCCTATTCTTGCAAGTCTTGCTAGTAATTTTTTGAAAAAGGTTAGCAATTTTCATTTCTTTTCTATATGGCTTCAGGATAGTTCAGGTTTGATGCTTATTCATGACTCTTGGAATAATAAGGTTGTTGGGTGTCCTATGTATATTTTGCAACATAAGTTAAAAAGGTTGAAAATTGAGTTTCGTGACTGGAATAAACCATCCAGCCATACACAACCACATAATAAGGTAGTGACGAAGAAGAGGCAGACGCGTTGGATTTAAGGACAAATCCTTCTCAAGAGGGAGGGGATGATGGAAGAAGCCCAAGCCCAAGCCCAAGCCCAAGTCAAAGCCTAATAAATAGAATATATGGGCCAACTATAAGAGCTATGACAAGAAGGATCCAAGAGGATTGGGACACTTCTACTGATGGCAGAGAAACTTTCCTCTACATGTTTAAAATGCCATAAGTTTAGTTTAGGGTAGAATTTAATTTTTGTCAAAAAGTAGAATAGGCAAATTTATTTTTAATTTTTTAGAATTAATTTTGGCACCTAAAACACCAACCTAGGTTAATTTAGGGTTTCTAAAATCTATAAATTAACCAAGGCCGGTTTGGAAAGCCCATAGAGGGAGTGAGCGTGCAACACAAATCACACCCCTCCCATGTGCTCAATTAGGTGCCACTTTTGGATGGGAATTTCATTTGAATTCTCTCCACTTTCATTTGAATTTTCATCCCTTTAAACACTATAAATAAGAGGACTTGGCTCACGTAATTCTCAAGATTAATATTGAGTGAAATTGCTGCCAACTTTGTGCCAATTCTCACTCTTGTATCCTACCTCTAGGATAGACACCTTAGTCTTTATTCTTCACCTATTCCAAGTGAGATGGCCTCACCACTCACTCTCCACACCTAACACTTCATCTCCAAGGAATCCACAGCTCCTAGGAGCTCCTTGCACGCTTCCAACCATCACTTCCACCACCTTCATTTGCGTTTTTCCAGCTCACGGATGAAGGCACTCAAGCTAGGCTTCATCAAAAGATTCTTTCGGTAATGTTCACAATGCAATTCTTCTTAAGCAAGGTCTCCTCCTTGGTATTCAACAAACTTTAGATACTACTGGTATGTCTGATATTGATGGACTTCTCTATGAAGAAAAGATCGCTAAGGAGGAGCTTGGTCATGCTCTTCATTGTTAATATTTATTTTGGAAAGAATGAGCTAAGATGCTTTGGTTTAAAGATGGGGATAGAAATACTACTTTTTTCCATGTTGTGGTTAAGAGGAGGAATAATTCTAGTGGGATTCATCATCTACGAATTGATAATGTAGTTATTGAGGATGCTAAACTCATTGAGGAACATATTTTGGACTTTTATAAAACTCTTTATGCTGAGTCTATTTCTCAGGTTAAGATATAGGTAATATGGAAGATTTTATTGGTACTTATATTCCTAATCTGGTATGTCTGATATTGATGGACTTCTCTGTGAAGAAAAGATCGCTAAGGAGGAGCTTGGTCATGCTCTTCATTGTTAATATTTATTTTGGAAAGAATGAGCTAAGATGCTTTGGTTTAAAGATGGGGATAGAAATACTACTTTTTTCCATGTTGTGGTTAAGAGGAGGAATAATTCTAGTGGGATTCATCATCTACGAATTGATAATGTAGTTATTGAGGATGCTAAACTCATTGAGGAACATATTTTGGACTTTTATAAAACTCTTTATGCTGAGTCTATTTCTCAGGTTAAGATATAGGTAATATGGAAGATTTTATTGGTACTTATATTCCCAATCTGGTTTCCTCTGAGGAGAATATAAGGTTGATTAAATGTCCTAATTTTTTGGAAATCAAGAATGTTGTTTTTAATCTTAATGGTAATAGTGCTCTGGGTCCTGATGCTTTTGGTGGTGTTTTCTATAATTCTTGTTGGGAAATTATTGGGACAGATGTTTGCAATGTTGTCCAACTATTTTTTAAACAAAACTGGATACTCTCTGGAATGAACAGTAATGTGGTATCTCTTATTCCTAAGATTCAAGGTGCTGAATCCATTAAAGATTACAGGCTAATAGTTGTTGCTAATTTTAAGTTTAAGATTATTTCCAAGATTTTGGCAGATTGGCTTTCACTTGTGGCTGCCAGAATAATTTCTCCAAACCAGTATGGGTTTGTGCAGGGGAGACAGATTCAGGATTGTATTGGTATTGCTTCAGAAGCTATTAACATGCTCTCTAAAAAGCTTCGAGGAGGTAATGTGGTTTATAAAGTTAATATTAATAAAGCCTTTGACACTCCGAGTTGGAAGTTTTTATAATTAGTCTTGACGCGCTTTGGTTTTCACCCTTCGTTTGTTGGTTGAATTAGTACTATTCTCTTATCCGCTATGCTTTCTATCAAAATAAATGGAAGTTTGATGGGTTTTTTTCCTTGTAGTAGAGGTGTCAGACAAGGTGATCCTTTGTCTCCTCTACTTTTTGTCTTGCAGAGGAAGTTCTCAGTAGAGGTCTCTCTAAGCTTGTGAATGATAAGAAGATTCTACATATAGTTGGTCTGCAAGGTTTTCTCACTCCCTCTCATATTTTATATGCTGATGACATTTTTGTTTTTTATAGGGCAAATAATAAGTCTTTTAGAAATTTGAGTACTTTTCTTAAATCATATGGTGATTTCTCGGGTCAATATGTTAATAATTCTATGAGTAGTTTTTTCACCATGGATAATTCTACAAGATTTGTCACAAAAATTCAACATATTCTTTATTGTAGTCATGGTTGTTTGCCTTTCAATTATTAAGGAGTGCCTATATTTGTAGGTGCTCCAAAGAGTCGATTTCTTCAACTTTTGGTTGATAAAGTCAAATTGAAGCTAGTATCTTGAAAAGGTAAATCTCTTAGCATGATGGGTCGGATTGAGTTGATCAATACGGTGATTACGGGGCTTCTAGCCTATAGCTTTAATTTGTATAAATGGCATGTTTCTCTTCTTAAGCAAGTTGAGCAGTGGTGCCGAAATTTTATATGGACTGGTGATATTCTGAAGAAAGGCATAACTACTGTTAATTAGGCTACGATTTGTTCTCCCTTTGAGAATGGAGGTTTGAAGATTATTAACCTGCACCATGAAAATAATGCATATCTTCTTAAGCTTGCTTGGAATTTTGCTTATAGCAACCGACTTTGGTCTTTACTGTTGAAAGCCAGGGTTCTTAAATCAAAATATGATTTTAAAATGGTTTATAGATCCTCATCTCTTTGGACTGGAATTAAGTAGTTTTATTATACTATTCTTGATTATACTTCTTGGACTGTACAGGTTCTTTTATTAATTTCTAGAATGATAAATGGTGTTATACTACTTCTTTAACACATATTGCTGGGTTATCTGATGGTATTAGCATTGTAGATACAGTCTCTCAGTTTTGGACAGGTTGTGATTGGAATATTCCATTGTCTTTACAGCAGATGCCTCATCTTTTTAGTCATATCATGGTTAGGACGGAATGGGATGTTCCTAATTGGATTCTTGATGAGTCTGGTCGGTTCACTCTTGAATCGGCCAGGACTTTTTTCTTGGAACCAGGAGTTCCTTGTAGTTGGGGTAAATTTATTTGGTCTTCATATATCCCGCCTTCCAAAACTCTAATCCTTTGGAAAGTTTTTCATGGGCAGCTTCCTACAGATCAGCAATTCAAAATAAAGGTTTGTATATTTGTTCTATGTGTACGCTTTGTGAAAAGAATGAGGAATCTATTCAACATTTATTTTTTGAATGTCCTAATGCTTTGTATATTTGGAGTTGGGTTCAACAGATTTTTCCTACTTCTCATTTCTCTAATAAGGATGATCTTCTTTCTTTTATTAAGAGTGATAGTAGTCTATTCGTTAAAATGATTAAGCTTGTTGTTATAACTTTTTTCAATTTGGATGCTATGGCGTATGAGGAATTATACTCATTTTCAGGATAAGATTGAGGTTTCTAGGGCTATTTCGGTTATTAAAGATTTAACTGGTCTAGTAGAAAAGTCGTATAAAGCTTCAATGAAGAAAGATATGATGGATTTCAACGTGATTAAGTTTTTTGGTATTAATACTCGTACTAGTAAAGTTCTTCGTCCTCTTCTTGTTAGATATGGGAGTTTCCTTCACCAGGCTGGGTTAAAATTAACACTGATGGGGCTGCTAGGGGCTATCCAGGTCTTGCCACTTATGGAGGTATTTTTCGTGGGAGTATGAGGGAGTTTATTGGAGCTTTCTCTGTGTTTCTTGATGTTCAGACTACTTTGGTTGCTTAATTTTATGGAGTTATATATGCTTTGGAGGAAGCTCAAAAGTTGCGACCTACTAATGTCTGGCTGGAATGTGACTCTGCCTTGGTTTGTGATGCGCTTACTGCTAGGACAAATATTCCTTGGATGCTTCGTAACCAATGGAATACTTGTCTTAATTATTGTGGAAAAATCAGGTTTAGGGTTATTCATATTTTTCATTAAGGGAATGCGTATGCTGATAAGTAGGCTAATTTAGGATTTATTCATAGAGAATCCTTTCATTGGTATAATAGACTTCCATCTAGTCTGTTCTTAGAATTCTTTATTAATAGGTATATATACCTATGTATCGTTTTTGTTAACATATGGGTTTTGGTCTAATCCCCCCATATTTTTGTATTTTTAATTTTTTTTTAATAACTTTTTTCATATGATGACAAATGATTATTTTTTAGGTGTCAGCCTACCTGAGATGTCAAATTATATAATAATGTACAACATAAAAACTTTTTATGAAAAAAAGAATAAAATAAAATAATAAATTGATTGTTTGTTAAATTTAATTATTGAAACAAACCTTGATAATTGAAAGAGAATAAACAAATTTAATATTTTTCATAACTTAATAAATTATCATTTAATATTATAAAAAATCTTAAATTTTTAATAAAACCGAACATACAATTTCTAGTAATAATAATAATAATAAAACATGATATAATAAAATAATTAAATATTATAAACGAGTAATTCATGCAAAAATATTTTGAAAAAATAATGTTGTATTGATGCTCTAACTTGTGGCTTGAATATGCTGATTAAATTTGCTGATGGTGCTAGTAGAAAATTGAAACAATATTATTTTTGTTGTTCCTGGATAAGGCATAGCCACTGTGTTTTTCTTGTTCTAAAATTATTACTTTCTGAAATATAATTTCAATTTGTGAAGTATTCTTTGATTCAACTGTGCAAATTTGGTGTTTTGGCTGGAATGTACTATGGCAGGAACAATTTGGTATTAAAGTAGAATTGTAATTCAAAATAAACTTTACATGAAGCAATTACATGAAGCAAATTGGTGCATTTTTTTGTTTAACAAATTGGAACGTTGAGTTGAAATTAAATCAGCGCTGGAGGTGCAGTAGCTCACGGTTCAAAACGTGACAACAAAGCAAATTGGAACTGTTCTGGAATGCATCTTAATGTAATAATGAAATTACGGTAGCTTGGTGGTGCTGTAAATTGGTTTTTTTTTTTCGATAAAAAGAAAATAAATTAAATTGAAATATTTTACGCATATCTTAATCCTTATACAAAACTTAATCTTCAAAAATCATATTAAAACCAAAATGCAAAAACTGAGAACCACGACTAACAAACGTAAGTAATCCCACAATACGACAAAATACTTACGATTTTCTAATAGATCTCATATATACCAAAAGTTCAAGACAACAATCAGAATACGAAAAACTTATCCCATCAGCTTTGGAATTAATTCACCCATAACTATAAACCTTCACTTGCACTATTGAAAAGATTTCAATATGATCAATCTTGTCACTTTTAAAATTTTTCTTATTTCTATATTTTCACCTACTACTACCCACATACACAATCCTATAACTAGTTAAACGCTTTTACTTATTCCATAAATTGGTCTGTGTCAGTGCTTGTGTGGGAATTGGACTTGTGTGACAAATTGGTGAGCGTGATTGAGGTGAAAATCTTAGTAATTGTAATGGGATCCAGTGAAGTTGGTGAAATTAATTGAATCTTGGCACACAAAAGCGTAAATAAAGGTGCAAAGAAACTGAACAAATATTTTTGCTGCATTAGAGATTGCTGGTGGTGTGCGTGTGTGAAATTGGAACAAGTATTGCACGAATGAATAATTCAAGTTGATAAAACAAATATTTGTTATAAACTAAAACGTTTATGTCATTAAAATAAATACTTCATAAAAGATAAATAAATACAATAAATATAAATAATTTTGGTTAAGAAGCACATAAATACCTAAATGATAAATGAGTAAAAAAAACACATGAAGCACATAAATGTTTATAGTTATGAAATCTATGATATTTTACGTGGATTTTAAAATTCATAATATTTTATGGAAGTTCTAAAATTTATATTATTTTATAGAGATTGTGAAAATTGGAACAAGTATTGCACAAAACAATAATTCAAGTTGATAAAAAGATATTTGTTATAAATTAAAACGTTTTACTGTCATTAAAAAGTACTTTATAATAAATATAAATAATTTTGGTTAAAAAAAGCACATGAATGAGTAAAAAAACACATGAATGGTTATAGTTGTGAAATCTATGATATTTTATGGAGGTTTTGAAATCTATAACATTTTATGGATATTCTATGGAAGTTCTGAAATTTATACTATTTTACAAAGATTTTGAAACCCATAGTATTTTACGAAGGTTGTGAAACCCATGATATTTATGGAGGCTGTGAAATCCATGATATTTTATGGATACTTTGAAACCCATGATATTTTACGGAAGTTCTCAAACCATAGTATTTGATAGAGGTCTTAAACTCATTAACGAAGGTTAATACTAACTTTTCTTGGGGTTTAAAAAATCCCCAGGTAACACGTTTCTGAGAGATGATTTGGCAGATAAAACTGCAACCTAAGATAAATGACTTAACGGAGGTTTAAACCAGGTAATGTAAAAATAAACTTCCGTTAAAATCATTTTTTTTCTCGTACTGTAGATATCAATTTAAAAACTATTTATTAATAATAGGAACAAATTTAGATACCGATAATTTTTTTTAGTGTATAAATTAATATATAATTTAATTAATATAACATCTAATTTTTTTGTTTCTAAAATTGGTTTATTTAATAATTTTCTTTTAATGTATTTAAATTATAACAAAAGTTTATCTAAATGTAGTCTTTGACCAGAAGTTAAAAAGGCATAATTTCTATTGAACATGTGAAAAGATATAAATAGAATTTAAATAGAGACTCCATAAACAAATTTTTCATTTTTGTTTAAAAAGTTTAGTTAAAAACTTTGTTTTGGGAAGAAAAAATGCCTTGTTGAATTTATAATATCAGATCAAATCACTATCTTAAGATGACCGATTTATGGTTAAGGAAATATTGATTGATTTCTCTTATTCAGATTGATGTTTGGACCTTATGTGTTATATGAAGTATTTGAAAAAAATGAGGTTTGTCGTTCGATTATTTAACTCACTGTCCAGGTTTGGAAGGTATATGTTGTGGTTTCATGTACAGGTTTATGTGCTTGTAGTCTTTTGACATCTTGGAAAGAGTCTTCTGATTTCAGATTGCTTAGTTTGGTTCAGTGTGCCAGTAAAGACTCTTATCTTGAAAAAGAAGGTTTTGATGCATAGGTTTTCGGCATTGCTTTCTTAGGAGAAAGTTATATGTTTGTTTTATGTCAACTAGAGTGAGGCTTAATAGTGGTTGTTTTAGGAGGTATTTCTTTTATCTTATATTTGTTATGCATGTAGTTGGAAGGATGTTAGGACCTTTTGAGAGAAGGGTTTTGTGTGTTGTTATGACTTCTCCTTTTCTTTCTTGTTTGTGTTTTTGATGTTTGGTTTGGTGATTTATAGAGTCTAACGGAAATTTTGTTAGTTAGGTGTTGAATAAATTGTTCTTTGATCAATTCTTGTATAAAGATTTAAACACCCATGAAATATTTCTTTTTATTTTATTTATTATTTGTTAATAAAAAAAATATCATAAAATGATATTAGCATGAGGGTGAACAGCTGAAAGTTCATGCATAGCATATTCAAAGCTAAAAACAATACAAAATGATAAAGTGGAGGTTTGCAAGAAGCAACACGTGGTCAAATGGGTTCGTACATATTTTTTCCATTCTCGACATAAAATTTACTGATTTTAGTAAACTTAGCAATTATAGAAAAGTCTTGGTTCCAATATTTAGGTTTTTCGAAACAAACGAAATAACTTGTATATATATTATTAAAAAAACTTGTATTATTAATTTAATGGCAAATGGTTGGAACTTTTACCTTTATCTTTTTATTGCCATTGTTCCCTAGTTCTTTTTCTTTTTCTAGTTCTTCAAACATGTCAAGAAAATTAAACTTAATAAGTATTTATGTTTTACTTCTTGTTCAGGAAATTATAGAACATCGAATAAAATGGAAAAGATTATCATTATATAAACCAAAACAATTGAGAGAAAAAAAGGATTGCATAGATATTGTTGCAAAAGATATTGCTAAGAAAAAAAGAAAAAAAAAAAAACAGAGTTCTAGCAAATTGAATTTAAGAGCTTTTTACTATCTAGAATCATTCTACTACAATCATATGATTATTATTTATTATTATATAATATTATTAAAAAATTAGTTGTTAAGTAGATATATATTTAAGCAAATGTGGTGTTAAGAGGTATTTTCTATTTTCAAATCATTCACGTAATCTCTAAATATCTTGGAACGGAAACTACATACGTACTGTATTTGAAAACAAAATCTAAGAAACGTATACAAATACACCTAGCTTACAAATATTATAAATACCTCGTTCTGCATTGCTAATTAATTATACAGCAAATTAAAGAAAACACAGGACACAATGTTCACTTCTCTGCATGAAAACTCTTCATACTGGTTTTTCCTCCCTATCGCTACTTTAATCATCTTCTTTTTACCTACTGTCATCAATCTTTTATCCAAATGTAATCACAATTTCAATTCTGCAATGACCAATAAAACCTCACCACCATCTCCTCCAAAGCTTCCAATAATAGGAAATCTCCACCAACTTGGCGCCCTCACTCATCGCAATCTCCAATCCTATGCTCAAACCTATGGCCCTTTAATGTTACTTCACTTTGGAAGGGTGCCAGTTCTTGTGGTTTCCACAGCTGAGGCAGCTCGTGAGGTTATGAAAACACATGACCTTGTTTTTTCCAACAGACCACATCGTAAGATGTTTGATATCTTCTTGTATGATTCAAAGATGTGGCATCTGCTCCATATGGCAACTACTGGAGGCAGATAAGGAGTATTTCTGTCTTGCATCTTCTCAGTGCAAAAAAGGTTCAATCCTTTGCTGCAGTGA
>JAAFYQ010000023.1:0-41464 GCA_013389735.1 Phaseolus lunatus | reverse complement strand
TTTTTGGGGTTTTATGCCTTTTGATATCAAACATTTTCCGCAGTTAGAGACTTTTATGACTCATTAGTCATTGCAAGATTTAGTTGGCAAAGTTGATGTGGCCAGGACTTTAGGCCATTTTGCAGTACAGCTTGCTAAGGCAACTTTTTTGCATTATCATTCATGATTCCTTGTCTTTTAGACCATCTTGTTGAGTAATTGATTATCTATATTATTTTGTAATATATATCAGCAATGCTGTCTCACACCATATGACACAAATATGACTAGAATGAAGCTGGATTCACAGTGTAATAAACTTGGCACATTGAATGGGACAAACAATGAGAAGGAAATCTGTCATAATTCTATCTTGCAATTTAATATTAGTACTATCAGATGTAGTCTATTTTTTAACAAAGATTAACACATAAGGAAAGAAGTTTAATATAGTATACAAATTTTCATTTACCATATTTCTATAAAAATTTCTCTTTCCACATGTAAAGTTTCACATTAGATATAAATCAACATGATCAACAATATACAAGCAAAAATATCTAGTCAATTTCTCTACTGTCTATTCTCAGAAAGAGCTTTTGTGAGAAGTGAAATTATCAGCATGTATAGATACCTGTGTAACTGAGTTAGTTTCTGGTGTTTGTTAGTTACCCCCTATGTCCTGAATTATGTATACTTATTTTTACATATAATTAAGAATAACAATAAATGTATATATATTATTTTTATACAATTTTAGTGAAATAATCTTCTTTCTCTCAATAAATACATTATATTTACTTCAATCTTTGTTTGAGTTTGAGGTAATTTATGTGAGGATAAATTAAGAAGGAGAAAAAAGAATTACTGGACAAATTATCAATGTTAAAATTACTAATAATTTAGGATGGAGGAAATACTTATGTATTAGTATGTAGTACATAAGTCATATGCTTCCTTTTCTTATATAACCTAATTGAGGGTTATCAATAACTTTTTTGCCATATTTCTTAACCCAAAATTGTCTTTATTCATGTTTTCATTGATATATGTAGGAGTGAAAATTTCAAATTCTCTAAAGAGGTTATAATCAAATGTATAAATTAAATAAGAATAATTTTCATTTTACTAATTAGTGAGATATTTGTTAGATTTATATTATGCATTAAAGTTACTATTAAACTATCTATAAATATTTTTTAATTTAATATATATATATATATATTAATGGTAATCTTCTAATTACTTATTATTTTGATTTGTTCTCATCAGTATGTTGCTTGTAAGGTCATGGTTTCAACTCACTTTCTTTTTATTATTTCCTTCTTTCTTTAATATTATTATACTTCTAGTAAGCTTTTTCTTTCTAGTTCCTTATTCTTCTATCTTTATAAATTTCTCACTCTATTTCTCATCTCTTTCAAAAAGTATACCTCTTCTTACAATGTGGTCTGTCAAGGATCAAACTACTCAAATAAGTTTTAATTCATAATGAGTTCCTTTTTGCTCTAACAAATCTCTTTATTTCCTTCTTCTTCTAGTCGGTGAACTCATTATTAGTTAGGTCAATTGAAAAAAACTGATTCACTCAACTAGTTTACTTTTCGACTGAAATTCTTAATCTCAAAATTTTTGTGTTCTTCTAATCCTTCATGGTTTTTACTTGGAATGTAAGTTACTTTAAAAAATACGGGAAGTTATCTTTCGTGAAGAATAGTATATGAATTTACATTTAAAAGTGATTGAATCTAAAATTTGAATGGCTAGGTTTATGTCTAAGATAATTTAGAATTTTGGGGATAATTTTGTATAGATCACTACAATAAAATTATTAAATAGAAATTAATTTTGTAGTAGAAATAATTAGTCGCTATATTGGCTAAATTATATATTATTTTATAAATTAAAAAAATTATTCGTATCTCTAAAGTAGTTTCTATTATTAATTGTATTTGTATAAATAAAGTGAGCCTAGATAGTACCTGGAAATAAATTGTACAATTGCTTATGTGTCGGTTGTTCAATCATTCCCTTGCTCCTCACTCTAAGTATTCAGTATACAAAGTGTATATAAAGAACTAATTAAAAGCGCCCCTTACACCTTTGTAGAGGGTTTGTTTATAGTATTTAGTCATGGGTCATATGTTGTAATGGGCCAAATCTATCATATATCATTGTTAGCTTATTTTTAGGGAGGTTCCCTGATTTCTCAGAGTGTTACCTGAATTTGATGGGATGTGTCCCGGATTCTCAGGAGTTCTTGTAATTGCCTTAACTATTATTTATTGTAACTGCTTTAAATGTGTTTTCAGTCGGTCGATCAGTCACCAAGGCTGAGTGACATGGCTCATCTGACACCGACCGATCGATATATTAATAAAATTTATAAACTAGTTTATAAATTTGTATCTAATTAGTTACCAATGTTTTAACTACCAACCTTAGAATCTAGAGTAATTGGTAGCTAAAATCTTAGTAGTTAATTAGATACCAAATTAAAAACTAGTTTATAAATTTTATTAATAATAGAAACTATTTTAGCTACCAATACTTTTTTTAGTCTCTAAAATAATATCTAATTTAGTCAATATAGTGACTAATTTTTTTTGTCTCTAAAATTAGTTTCTATTTAATGATTTTCTTGTAGTGGATATTGAGTATTAGATAGTCATTTCTATTTTTGATTAAGAGATTTTGTTTGTTGAAATAAAAAAATCATTTTAAATTGTAGTTTGGAACTTAGTATAAGGATAAGATCTAGTTTATTGAACTGTTTTTTTGAGTGATGTTTGAACTTCATTTAATCATATTTTAAATTTTGCATCGCTGACTAAGTTAAAATGGTTTAAATATGAAGTTTGTGCAATAAATAGTGTTGAAATTGGATATTTTAAATTTGCGAAAGAATAGACTTTTGGTAGGTTTTGAAAATGTTGAGTTGCTACAAAATTTTATTTTTTGTACTTTTGCTTGTGCAATACCTTTATCGCTTAAGAGAAAATGTCAGTGAGTCAAATATCACACTTGTGGGAGATTTTCACTCAAACAAGATATTTCTTGTTCAAGCAAAAATGAGACTAAGAGCTTTGTTTTTGTCTTTGTCGTGTTTTCACTCAAGCAAAAAAAAAAAATTCTTTGGATCAATATCCCTCAAGCGATGTAATGTCGTTCAAACAATGTTATGTCGCTTAAGCAATACTTTTAGATTTTTTTTGTAATTGAGATGATTATTTAAATGCTCATGAATTATACACACACAGAGATAATACATGTTGTGAATTTAGTACAAATGTCTATATTTTACAGATATACTTTGACTTCGCTAGGTGTTTAAATTATGTAACCTCATGCAGTGAGAGAAGCTAATGGAGAGTTTATTACATATATCTAGAACACATGCATATGTCTGAATATTGGATGCCTTAAAAGTTATCATAACATAAGTTGAGGTTTATGGACCTGAGATGCTTAGAATTGGTTAGATGTTAATTTTTGATAATAAAAACAATAAAACATTTTAAAAGACATAAGTAGATAATCCTAGATATTCTTTGTTGATTATTTTTTAGTTATATAAATAGATGTGTTGTGTTGATGTATAATTTGATTTATATATATAATATTATTTTTATTTTGATAACTTATCTAGTTTATCATTTATTTGTTATTTAGGTAGAAAACTATTGTAATTCTATTTTATAATATTTTGGATGGATGTGTGTGTGTTTGAGTTGGATACTACTAGCCGACGATTCAAAACGACTATGAAATTTATGCAAAGAAATGTACTAAATGCCAAAAATATGGGAACATAGTGCATTCGAAGCTCGAGGAGTTGCATCACATCACTCCAAATAAAGCAGAAGCAAATAAAATTTTCATTAAGATTTGAGTATGTATTGGTTAACACTTACACAATTTGTTCAAAAAAGAAAAAAAAAACCTAGCCACATACAAAAAGTAAAAAAAGATCTCGGACTTCGTTCGTCACCATCGCCTCTATTGCTCTCGGTCCCACGCCTTAGAATATCATCAATCGACACGAGTTAAACTTGGTAAATATCCTTACTGGAATCAAAGTTACCCTCCTTAGCGGAAATTTCATTGAAGAAGGTTGTTTGTCGGGCAACTTGATTAAAACCCTTCTTATGAACACTAAGGATGTATTCTTGAAATTTTTGAAGTTCAACCTTGACATTCTACGAATTGACTCTAACTAATCCACTCCTAATAACAGGAAGGCTAAAGGCAAACCTCATCCTACTAAAGTAAATGGCTCTTTCTTTCTATTTCGAGTCGACCTCTTCATGAGCCAGACTCATCTAGGTTCGACTCTACTCAAGTTCTTTCATATTGCTTTTTAACCAAATTTTCCTCGACCTCATCTCTGCGGCTACAATGTCTCGCTCGACCTCCCTAGCCTTTTTTTCTAAATTGAAGTTAGCTTCAGATGCCACCTTTAGATAACTAACCGACTTGGCTAACTTGTGTTTAAGTTTATTCACCTTGGCACATGATGTCTTGTAAGCTTCAACACCAATCACCTTGGTAAGCATAAGAGCCTGGATCTACATCTCCAAGCAGGCTAAGATAAGCCTCTTCATTGAGGCTGAGGTCACAACCACCTTCTTGGAAGACATTAGAGCAACATTGATGCCCTTCGAAAATCTTAAGTTTCCCCCAAGTAGAGGGGGGCAACACTTGTCCCAACATCGGAAGAGGATGGTTATGATTGATTGGGAGATTTCCTTGGAGATTTGAAGGGTTTCACTTTCTGTTGGTGCTTTTTTGTCTCGACTATGAGAGAGTTGTTGTTGGTGCTTCTGTTGGTGATTTCCTTAGAAGCCACAAAAAACATTGTCAATGACACTACATTACTCCATTGAGATTATGCCACCTCGACATCCCTCTTAAGCATCATCACTCTAGCCACAAAGGACTCTACCATAAATGACCACCAATACTTAGAAAAGTATTTATTCATACACTCATTTACCTAGTAACCCAATCGAGGGGGAAGAACACTCTTAACATGTTTCTCGGCTAAATTTGTTACCTTGCCGGGATCATCAACCTGACATGACCTAGTCCTAGATGCAGAACTAACACCTAAAGCAATTGAAGGCTCGCCATAATCATTCGACGAGGAACCACCTGAAGAGATCGATAAACTCAAGAAGGAAAACATTACTAACCTGAACAAAAAAAAGTACTCTTTTCACCAAGTCACTACTCGGGTTAATAAAAATGTAAAGGTGGTCCCAACAAAAGGACCCACCTCTATTTATAGAAATTGACAATGAAGGAAACCAAAAATGCACATCCTCTCCCTAGATCCATCCACATCCAACGACGACAACGGTTTTGGACACGAATCATGAAAGGTGTTGCTTCACATCCCTACCAACCCGTATGAAAAAGATTATAGATTTTACGAGGAGTTGCCCCTCGAATCTGAGTGGCTAGGAGGATAGTCAAGATTATCTCGCATCTTGAGATCATCTCGACAAAAACTAAGAAAATTCATAAAATTTTCTTGCAAAATTAATACTCTCCAAGCAAGACTTTCTGAGTTTGGGAGCTAATGTACTATACATGGTCGAAATCATTTCCACCAACAAAGGCCGAGAAGATGTTGGAAAAACCTAGGAAACACCACCAAATACATCTCAGGAACCTATTGCAACAAGCACTTATAATACGAGATTAATTCAATTAAGATTCACTTTGTAACTGACTAAAAACATGATTAATTATGTTATTCGTGCTAATCCAAGCTCATCCACACAGACGCCCAACACTACTTCATAAATAGGTTGATAAGAGTTAGGCAGAGATACATTTTTAATAGCATTTACTATCCACAAATACCCAAAAGAACTTATTTGAATGTAAGAGCACTTTTTGCAAATACGCCTCCCATTCTGCACCAAATAGAGATTGTTCGCACCATAAATAGATCATCCTAGAAAAAACATTACAAAAGAGAGAAAACTTTCTGAGTCCATACTAAAACACATGTTTTGATTGTAATTTTTTTTAGAGTTTTCACGACTGCAACTTTATCACGTACATTTATTTGCAATAACTTTGGTACTTGTATGACAATTTTAAGAGAGAATGACATTTTAGTTTTAAGAGAAGTGAGTGGAATGCAACTTGTCGTGTTTGTGTTATTCTTCTCATTATATTTCACACTTTCTTATCAAATTTATATATACAAAAAAATCATTAAATAGAAACAAATTTTAGAGACAAAAAATAATCAATTGTTATATTGACTAAATTAGATACAATTTGAGAGACTAAAAAGATTATCGGTATCTAAATTAGTTTCTATTATTGATAAATAGTTTTTAAATTGGTATTTAATTAGCTACTAAGTTTAGAATATGAATAATTGATAGCTAATTAGATACTAATTTATAAACTATTTTACTGAGAATATAAACTAATTTAGATATCAATAATTTTTTTAGTTTATTTAATTTAGTCCATATAACAACTAATTATTTTTTATCTCTAAAAATTGTTTTTTTTAATGATTTTCAAGTAAATGATATATAAAGTTATATATGAACATGCTTCAAATTAATCATAGTTGCCATTCTCCATGACTTATTTGCTTAAGTTTTAGTTTTGAACAACAACATTTTTGCATGTAAACTTGGCAATAAGTTTATAAATATAATCAATAAGATGAAAAGGGTCAATGAAGCAATAGCATATGCTTGAGTTATGCTATGGATATCCGAGGAGTTTATTCCTCTTGGTTCGTGAGTATCTCTCCATTCTTCCTTTTCCTCTGAGTTGTTTCAGGGGAATCAATTAATGATGAGTATTTATTCAATGTTCTTTGATTTCCTTCTCTATGGAATCCCTTTTTCCATCTTGAGATTTGGTGAAAGAAAAGCCACAGGGACAAAATCACCCAGAAGCTTCATTGATACATAAAAATATATATTTATAATATTTTCCCTGTTCACTTTAACCATGATGAGTCAACAACGAAAGAAAAAGATTGATAGTGTCACCTTACCAACATTAATAAAACAAAAGAGGAAAATCAAAAAGAAAACTAAAAGTGCAAGAAAAATAATATCAATAAACAACGCAAAAATGTAAAAGGAAATCTATTAAATTTGCACAGCAAACGTAATCAAACAGTAACATCTACGTTATCGTATTAGCAAATTGCACATGAATTCTTCTAACTTGAAGGTGAATTTTGATATATAAATTAGACAATCTCTTTATATAGTAAATTGGTTTTGTGAGAATGAATTAATCGTAAATTTATTTTTTATTATGATGTTAAAATCTATCATATAAAGATTTCTCGTGTTATCTATTATTAGATTGTTAGATTATTTATAAATATCTAATTTTATATACAAGATATTTATTTGTCTCAGGAATATACTGAAGATCATACATAATTTAAAATATAAATAGGACAATATTCACTTTATAAATTAGTTTTATAAGAATAAGTTATATTTAAACTTACTTCTTAATGTTTAAGAAAAAATTATTAATTATCATGTTAATATTATTTTGTTTACATTTATTATTGTTTTTATTTAATAATTTAATTAAAAAAATAGTCAACTCAACTTAAAATAATTACTTAGATTTCTCAATAAAAATTAACCATTAACACATGTAAGTATTGATATGAATAATATATTTATAAGCAAAAACTTAAACCATATAATCTTGGGTTAATTTATCTTAAACCACATAATCTTAGGTTAATTTATCGAAGTAAATATATATGTAGCTCAAAGTTGTAGTGAGTGGTTATATTTTACAATATACAACTTGTTTTAGTTTTTTTTTTTTATCAGCATACAACTTGTTTTGGTGACTGTCCAGAAGTATTAGAGCTTGTTTGGTTCGAATAATATAATTATAAGAATATGCCTTTAAACTCTTTTTTTCATTTTTAAAGAGTTATATAAGAAATAAAGATAAATGTTTGTTTTTCATTATTTCGTGTATTGATTTTAAAATAGAAATAAAAAATATGTGATTTTTGTAATTATTAAAAGTAGTTTCATAACATAATCATCATAATGATTCCACCATAACATCATAAACAGACATGGTTGATGATTCCCAAGATCAAATCGGGGTTTAAAAAAAATACATTATTGTTAATGAAATCTATTGTAAATCACAATGTATTTTAAGCATTGTTATAAGATGTGTTAAAGAGTAATTTACTTATTCTCTTCTTGTAAGTCATTGTGTCAGAATTATTTGTGCAGCTTCTTATGGTTCTAAGGCAGACCAAGCTAAGTTGGATTATTATTCTCACCCATTCTCTCTTGTCAAGTTGACACTAATTTTTATTGAATTTATTTTATCAAAATAGTGATTTAAACATATTTATTTTTATTAAATTATGTTAAATATTATTATGAAATTTTATAATCTTAATTAGGTTGGTAACCAAAAACTTCAACCATTATCTCTCATTATATAAGCATTCAAAAAAAAAAAAACAAAGAAAAAGAACAAGAACAAATAGGTAAGGGGATCAAACAAAATTCATGTAGAAGAGAATAACACTTACTCAAATCTCAAATGACTAACAAAACCTAAATTATTGGAGGTTGTAACAAATTTTACAAAAATCCAACTTTAGCACTAGAGGTAAAAAATTAAACTAAAGGTAATTTAATTTATTGAGAGAAAAAAAATATGGTATACATATTGTTTTCATGAAATATGTGAGACACTTTAAATTCTAAACTAAGAAAATCTTTATCATTTTATTCCAACAATGAAAAAGTCAAGCCACAATAAAAAAATTGTGGAAAGCTTGAGACACTAAGGAAAAATCACATTCTAAACCATATTTTAGAAGAAATTTATAAGGAATCAAAGTCTTGACATGATGAACATTAGAAGACTAGATCAACTTTTATCATGAATGAAATTGAATTGTGTCTTCAAGATAGTCTTAAACTAATTTCATATTTAAATTGTCAAAATCATCCATAATCTAAACAACATGGTTATTAACATAAAAAAAATCACCATATAATCTACGACCAATGAATATTTCAAACTTCAATAACCTTAAACTTTAAAATAAGGCGAACAGTAATAAACGAAATTAAAAAAAAGTTTGTCCAAACCAAACATTATTCAAAAAAGTTAACATTATGATATTTTAAATCGGTTTATAATAAAAACAAGTTTTTGTTAGGTGTAAACTTAGATTTAGATGAGAGAAAAAGATTGGGAATAACAAATCCAATTCAAACTTAAGCAATCTTGTACTAGAGCTAGGTCCAAATCAACATTTTCTCCATAATATTTAATCACGGCTTCATTAACAAGTTTAGATTTTCGATTGAAAAATGAATTCATATCTACCTAGTAAAGCCCTAAAAACAAGTATTTTTTTTCAAAAAAAAGAACAATGTTAACTTTTTTTGATTGGCAAGAATTAATTAAATAAAAGATCATGGAGCACTCAAGAGATACTCCTATAAAGTGTATTCATCCTATCTAGACCCCAGCCAAAATCCTCTATAACCAAAATATGAAGTATTAAAATTATTGTGTGTCCTACACTAAATAGACCAGCATCAGCTGGTGAGGATTGTCCAGAAAACGAAAAAGCTTACAATAAATATACCAATTAAGTATTCTCCAATTGTATCCTATAGTCCAACTCAATTCCTGTGCCCACAAGAATTCAGACCTTTGTCATCCTCAAACACGTCCAAACTCAAATGTGTTCTCTGTTTTGATTAGTTCACTGGATCTATATGCGTCTAAAATGCCCCACTCAGCACATGTTTTCCTTCTTGAATTCTCATTTCCACAGTGAATGCACTTACCTATGTTTTCACCTGCAAAACATGATTACAAATACATTTCCCAACCAAGATGAAGAGATCAGTATGCATTATAACCTTTTCCTGCCAAGATGCATAGATAAAAAAGTACTCATCAGATGTTGCGGCTATAAAATCCTGGTTATTGATTTCTAAGAGGGTAAACCGTTACCTTTTAAGAGCATGTAAGAAGAGCAAATTCTCTTGGTGTAAGTGCATTGCTATCTGCCTATCTTACTCTTGATCAACAAGTCCAAAAAACTAACCAGAATACAATCATCTAGAGTGGTTCATTATAACCTCTTTGAGCCTCCAGCATACTTAGATTCTGCTGTACTGCAACCATGCTTACACATTTTTCAATACAAATCTAAGTAGAGATTTTTCTATACAAATCAAATAGAGGCTCCAAAAATAAGTATAGACAAATCAGTTAACTTTCCGACAAAAAAAACTACTAATGGAAAAGCTACATTATAAAAATATTATTTCTTTGAAGCTATTGATTAATTTTTGCAAGCTCACCTAGACATTACCTATAATTGCATTGCATGCATGAAAAGGAGACAAATGGGTAAGTCAAACACTCACAGGGCAGCTCTCCTTTGGCAAGTTGATTACTATAAGACATATTTTGGTTAACCCTAAATGAATCCAAAGTAATCACCACTACCTGCCAAAAGAGACATGCCCTAAGAGTGAATTTGCTTAATAATGAACACAAGTCCCTCTCTCTCACACTCCCTTGCTTCCTATTTTCCTCTTTGTCAAGTAGTGACTGTCACCTTCTACAAGTTATATAGGCAAAACACTTGGGGCAAACCATAGACACATTGGCATCTACTCAAGGGTTATGCTTTGGATATACTCGTCTAGCTAAAAGCTTTTTTACTTTCCTTTTATTTTTATTTTTTTTTGAATGGCATATGCTTGAAGTTCCTAAGATATCTTGCCCTTGAATTATTTTTCCAATGCACTTGAGATTCTCCCATTCATCTTAAAGCTCAACTAATTGCTTTTGAAAAGAATCCCTATATGCTCCATTTCATGAAGTTCGTGTTGAGTGACCACAACCAAGGTCACATGTCCTTGGGTCTCTTTCTTTTCAAATCTTTTGTTCATTTGTTTGTAAAATTCTTGTTTCCCCTTCTCATTTGACTCATAATTTCTTAGCCCCTAACATAAAGTTTGACATAGAATACAACGGAGGTCAACTAAAGACTTTAAATTTTTTTACAAAATTTACTATTTAATTGAAAGTTATAAACATGAAATTACAAATCAATCTAAAGTTATTCAACAAGTTATTGATGGGCATGGACATTAACATTTTATATATACTTTTAAAATGTTTGAAGATAAAATAATTTGATTGCATTCTGGGCCTGCATTCAAGAGACCTGAAAACAGATCGGCCCAATCAGCAAATAACTTGACAATACATCCTTAATAAAGTTTTGGTATATTAATTAAGCATTTTTAATATTCATTCTTTGTGGTTAAAACTTTTCTCTTTCTCAATCTTCTAAAAAATCTCCTTTTTATCTTTATTCATGCATATTTAATCTTCATACACATCTTATTGGTATAAGGACATTTTTTTTTTAAGTGATTGAGAAAATTAGTTGAAATTAATGAAAAATGGTAGTTTTTTTTAGGTTATATTATGAAATTAATATAGTATATAACTAAACAATTTTATTTTTTATTTTCTAAAACTACTATCTTTCAAAAACTTAAATCTTTTAACTTCTCTATTCATTCTTTCTTGAAACTTTAGACAATCCTCTTCTTTCACTATTAGAGAATCATTAAATAGAAATCAATTTTAGAGATAAAAAATAATTAATTTTTATATTAACTAAATTAGATATTATTTTAAAATTTAAAAAAATTATTAATAATTAAATTATTTTTGTTCTGGTACTTCTAATAGTCACACGTTATTATGGAGTCAAGGTCAAAAATAGTTTAAATACACATCATTATGGATATCAATAAATTTTTTAGTACACTACAAGAAAATTATTGATTAGAAACCAATTTTAGAAATCAAAAATAATTAGTTGCTATAGTGACCAAATTAGAGACCATTTTGAAAACTAAAAAAATTTATGGTTTCTAAATTAGTTTCTATTATTGTTAAATGGTTTCTAAATTGGCATCTAATTAACTACCAAGGTTTTAACTACCAATTATTTAGATTCTAAATTTGGTAGCTAAAACCTTGGTAGCTAATTAGATACCAATTTAGAAACCATTTAACAAAAATAAAAATTAATTTAGAAACCAAAAAATTTTTTAGTCTCCAAAATAGTCTCTAATTTGGTAACTATAGCAACTAATTATTTTTTGTCTCTAAAATTGGTTTCTAATCAATAATTTTCTTGTAATGGTATCTAATTTAGTTGATATAACAATTAATTATTTTTTATTTCTAAAATTAATTTTTATTTAGTTATTTTTTTAGTGTTTTTTTTCTTTCTGAAGTTACTAGTAAGGAGGTAGTTTAAACTCAACTCAATTAAAGAGAACAATGAACAAGATAATTTGTATGTTATCTTTGGTTTTCAAGTCTCTTTTTTCCTCGTCTTCATGCATGTGGCTTGTGAGTTTTCGCAAGTATGATTAGTTGGGAAAAACAAATATTTGATAATCGTAGTTCATAGTGCTTGTTTGTTAGGTTTGTCTAATCAAGACAATCTAGAAACAAAACATTTTTAGATAAGGGAGTTAATCTAGATCTGGAATTTGATTTAAGGTTATTTTTAAATAACAGTGTTAATAAAAAATTTCAGAACTTTTATCTTTTAATCATGCTGACTAAACTTTGATTTCTCACTACATTTGTTTGGGAAAAAATTATAAAAAAAAAAAGTTGAAATATTTTCATTTATATCGTCTTAAAATTAGGAATGACAATATGGACTAACTCATCCTGTATAACTCGTCCTATATTTGGTTTGCAAAATGTGTATTGAGTTGGCTCATCCCACATTTGGTTCGTAAAATGCGTGCTGGGTTGGCTCGTCCCGCATACAATTTTTAGGTTGATTTTACTGGTTCGTCCTACATAAGGGATTGACCACGAAGTTGTGGGTCAGCCCGCATAAAATATATTTTTTTAATTAATGAAAAATAAATTTTTAAATATAAATTTTGAATAAATTTAATTTTTTTATTTATTTAGATGAATTAGGTATATGATCTTATAATATTATTTTCATGACACATGCATAATAAGATATAAGTAAAATTTTCGGAATGTAAAATTCAGAGACTTCTGAGATTATAGAATATAGAAGTTAAAATTTGTATTTCGAATTGTACAATATTTTAAATTACACAATTCAAAATATAAATTTCTATTTTAGATTATAGAATTTGAAATGAATAATTTTAAATTTTTTTTAAAATATGAAATTGTATGAAAAAAATATAAGATATAGAAAAAAAAATTTAGATTTTTAAGTTATGCGAATCAAGCTATCTCATCTTTGCACTTGGTCTACATAGACTTAAACAAGTCAGCAAATTGAAATTGAAATAGACCGTCTATCGCACTGCACATCTCCCCTTATCATCCCACTTTAAAGTGTATTAGTTTTATGCATCAAATAAAGATATCTTTCATACATATTAAAAAACGTTATCGGCATGTATCTCACAGTATCAGCCAAATTAATCATAAGTCCTTTTTAATCATTTCTGTAAGATGAGAATTATTAAATCAATCAACTTATGTATATAATAATATATGTTATTAGATGAAAATGTAATAAATATTGTTTCCTTCAATAATTTTGTCGAAAAATCTTTGTATTAATGAGATACGAAGATGATAGATGCAACTACCAAAACGACAAGATATTGAGAAAGAGATGTCGAAATTATGTATATGAGCACCAAAGTAGGGTTAAATTGAATGAAAGTGTGTACTTTCATAGGACTCAACTTTAAATACATGAATAAAAGTCAACATAATAAGAGAAATAAAATATAAATGAATATTTTTACTTAAATTAAAATTTTATAATTTATTAAATACTTAAAAAAAAGTCAGATATACTAGTAATTCAAAAATTAATTAAAGTTATTTTTTATAACTATATTTTTTTATAAAAGTATATATTAATTTTTATAACAATTAATTTTTGTCGAAGAAATTAATTAGCTATCTTTAGTAGAATTTCCACAGTGTAAGATGCACACAAAATTAGTCACGAGATTAAATAATCACATGCCCACCTCAATCACCCTCTGCTGAGTAAACAAAGTAGTTCATAATCCTGAGTATATAAATTATAAAAATGTTGAATGAAAGTATTTCTTACTACTATTTTTTAAAGAATATTTTTAGTTAGTTTTTTATGAAAGCACTTTTGAGATTTTTTTAATCCTTTTTAATGTTTTTAGTTATTTTTTTATGAAAGTACTTTTGAGATTTTTTAATCCTTTTTAATATTTTTAGTTAGTTTTTTTATGAAAGTACTTTTGAGATTTTTTTTAATCCTTTTTAATATTTTTAGTTTTTAAACTTAATCTCAATATCTAAAAGAAAATTCAATAATTAATACAAAATATTATATCTTAATAAAAACTATTTATCATAAATTTAAATATAACTTATATGTTAAAGAATATCTATGTATTATACTATTTAATTTATATGATTTATACATTAAAAAAATTTATTTATTTTTATTTATATTAATTAAATATTATTTATTTAGTACAATACAAACTAAAATGTTGGTTTAATACTTATTTACAAACTAATGCTAGTGATAACAACACCAACATGTCATTAGTATAAATAGAATTAGACCTTTTAAAAAAAAGAGAATTCTATTAAAGAAGAAATTCTATCAAAAGACCTTCTAGCTTCCTTAAAATATTTGGAAGTGGATTTTAAGAAGAAAGAAAAGAGATAAAAAAAATTGATGTGTAATCATATTTTGTAATTTAATCATTTTAAAAAACAAATTAATAAAGTAATATAAATTTATTTAATTAGAATACATAATAAATGAAATATATTTATAAATGTTATACAGTCATAGATAATTAAAAATAATCAAATGTTATGATAAATGCTAAAAAATATTTAGGGTGATGTCTAGCCAATATACAGTACGTTAAAAACGACCTCTAAACTTCTTATCATTATCTATATTTAGTTTATTATATCATTATTAATTAATTTTTAAAAGTAAAAAAATAAATTCTCTCCTTTCCATTTCCTCCAAAATCTCACTTGAAACATATCCTTAAGGATGCTTCCATTTAGTTATGATTAAATTATAATATACATATATATATATATATATATATATATATGTTGTATTTAAAATATATTATCATTGATTGATATATTATTGAGAAAATCTTGTGAAACTGATTGAACATACAGGAAGTCAAACCAATTATATTGCGAGATTCATTGAATTGTGAAAAAAAAATGGAACCTAAAGGTAAAAAAAAAAAAAACAATTTTTGTATACATTCTTAAAATGACATTTTTCTTTAAAAGGTTAATTAATATGCAAATAATATTGATTAGGTCAAAAACAAATTTTAAGAAAATACTTTAAACACAAAGCTTAAGTTAACAATGTCTCATTCAGATATAGACTTCACTGGTTGCCATTAACCTAGTTGGAAGATGCAGATTTGTGACCAAGTGGAGTTGGATTGTTCCAATTCCAAGCAATGCAAACACAACAACCCTTCATCATTTTTAGTTTTACTTTTCTTAAAGCTTATCAGCTAACTTGGTCCACTATCATATGATTGCATGAAGCTATAATTTATTTTGTAGTATACATTATACATTATTATATATGTTAGTATGTTAGGGTACGTTAACTCTTTCTCTTCTAGTTCCACCAGCTATGCTTCTCTTCACGCCAGATCCTGTTCATTCACATCTTATATAGCTTAATCATTTCAGACACATCTCTGCAATAATACACATCTATCTTATAGATCATTATGATTTGAAATAAACTTACATTTATCATAGCCAAGGCGAAGTTGCCTACATTTTTTTAAAAATAACATACTTTAAAAAAATATTTATTAAATAATCCTACAGAGCAAGAAAATTTAATGTAACTAACATAATCTATGGTAGATGGTGAGACATTGGGGTGTGATAACCGATTTCACACATATGTTTTGAAGAAGAAATCATTTACGGGTGTTCATTAGGTCTGGTTAATCAATAATTCAACTTCATCTAATTCAATTTAATTAGTTAAGGTTGAATTTTATTTTTATTGTGTCACATTCCATCTAAATCAAACTAATTCACTTTTACACAAGTTGATTAATGGGTTCTTTTTTTTTGGACAATTCGAAGGCTTGTTTCAATTGATTAATGGTTTTAGTATAGATGACTTGAAATTCAACTTAAGATTCACTCTTATATTTGTCTCACTCACTTACAATTGGTATAATCCTATGTAAATCTAAAACTCTCGCAGAAGTAATGTGTCTTCCTTTATTTCATCTCCGGCATTCGTCTTCGGCATTCACCTCTATTACATTCCAACCCAGGTTTCTTCAGTAACAAAAGAAACCTTAACCACTACACCAGATTTATTCTTTTACAATATTATGAATTTTATTATAATTATTATTATTTTTAAGATTGTTATTAATATTATTATTGTTATTAATATTATTATTGTTATTAATATTATTATTGCTATTAATATTATTATTGTTAATAATATTAATAATATTATGAATATTAATAATAGGACGAATAGGAAGAAGAGGATGAATAGGAAGAAGAGGATGAAGAGGAAGAAGAGGAGGAAGAGGAGGAAGAGGGAAGAGGAGGCAGGAGGAAGAGGAGGAAGAGGGAAGAGGAGGGAGGAGGAAGAGGGAAGAGGACGGAGGAGGAAGAGGAGGAAGAGGGAAGAGGAGGGAGGAAGAGGAGGAAGAGGGAAGAGGAGGGAGGAGGAAGGAGGAAGAGGGAAGAGGACGGAGGAGGAAGAGGAGGAAGAGGGAAGAGGAGGGAGGAGGAAGAGGGAAGAGGAGGAGGAGGAAGAGGGAAGAGGAGGGAGGAGGAAGAGGGAAGAGGAGGGAGGAGGAAGAGGGAAGAGGAGGAGGAGGAAGAGGGAAGAGGAGGGAGGAGGAAGAGGAGGAAGAGGAGGGAGGAGGAAGAGGAGAAAGAGGAGGGAGGAGGAAGAGGGGGAAGAGGAGGGAGGAGGAAGAGGAGGGAGGAGGAAGAGGAGGAAGAGGAAGAAGGAGGAGGAAGAGAAGGAAGAAGAGGAAGAGGAAGAGGAGGAAGAGGAGAGGAAGAGGGGGAAGAGGAAGAGGAGGAAGGAGAGGAAGAAGAGGAAGAGAAGAGGAAGAGAAGAGGAACAAGAGGAAGAAGAGGAACAAGAGGAAGAAGAGGAACAAGAGGAAGAAGAGGAACAAGAGGAAGAAGAGGAAGAAGAGGAAGAGGGAAGAGGACTAAGAGGAGAGGAAGAGGATTAAGAGGAAGAGGATTAATATTATTAATAAATATTAATAATAGTAATAATAATATAATATTAATAATATAAATATCTATTAATATAATATTAATAATATTAATATAATGTTAATAATAGTAATATAGTGTTAATAATATAAATAGTAATATTAATATTATATTAATAATAATTATATTAATATTAATAATATAATTTATATTATGAATATCAATATTAATATAATTTATATTATTAACATTAATATTAATATAATTTATATTATTAACATTAATATAACTATTATAACTAATAATAGGTATAATAAAAATTGTAATATGACAGAAGAACTTGTCTGGTTTAGTGGTTAAAGTTTCTCTGGTGACTGGAATGTAATGCTTACGTATGACAGTTTTACATACGGATTTTGACTGTATGTAATTCCAATTTTTCTTGTAGTGACCTCCAATATTTGTCTCCGTCTTTCACCCCTCTACGTCATTTGCCTTTGTAGTTCGTCTTTGTTGTTCATCTTTGCTTTTCACCTTTGTTGCCTCTTTTCCAACACAATCTTGTCTTCTACCTCTGTTTTAGATGAAATGTTTTGCAATTTAATTCTACATTATCTTCCTTTTCTATCACCCTTATATATCTCTCTACCATTGTCTTGCTTACACTTTGCAAGAGCATAAGCTCTTCTTCACAAGTAAAAAGCACACCAATGTGTGTTCTTTTGTTGATTATTATAGATTATTCTTGTATGAAACATAGTGTTGATTATTACTTTTTACAATTTGTAACTGGTTCAGTGTTCACACAAATGAAAAAGATTAGTTGTATAGGTCTACTACTCGCACAAGATGAGAAGTATGAATGTCTCAAGTTGTATGTCACTAGTAACATCCACTCAAGGTCCTACTCAATATGCACCATTTGAAGTTCAATCATGTATCTACTATGTCATCTAACATTTAAAAAATTACTATGAAATAAAAACAAAAAAAGAAAATTAAATTAATGGAACATTATCTCTTGAAAGAGATAACGGAAGAAATGAAAAAAATTCATATTACACACACACACGTACACATACATACACACTCACCCAGCCACACAGAAATAATATAAAATATTACCTCTTAAAATATAATTAAATTAATAATTATTTACAACATCCAAATAGAACTACTTCAAACATGTAATTGACTAATAACAATTCTAAAATCAAAAGTTAATACTCATCTCAATTTTAAATCACAACATAACCCCTCTTCTACAACAAGTAGAAGAAAGATAGTTTGAGATATGAGAATAAATAAAAGAATTTACATAAATCAAAATTATGATTAAGATTAAGATATTTGCAATATCTAGTTAATGATTTATAAAGGACAAATAGACATATAATCATCTCTCAAATGTTAGAGAGTAAATCATTTTAAAAAGACGATCATTTATAATTATGGATGTCAAAATGAAATTGAATTCGTGAGTCAAATGACTAACCACAAGTTTGAGTTGAACTAAATTGAAAAAGAAACATTTTCAATATGGTCCAAAATAATTTTTGCTTAACAAGTATGCTAAATGAATCATGTAAGGACCTAGAAACTTTAATTGGAATGAAAGTATTATATTTAAATAATTTCAGAAGATGTTATTATTTAAAATACAAAGAGCTGGTAAATGAAGTTTCGTAGTAGTCGGACATCGGACGTCGCCCAAGGTCTGGGGTCAGCTGGTAGAGGTCGGTCGGCTGGCATGTAGATCAAGAAGAGTAAAGGAAGAAAAGTGTAGCTAAGAAGTCTTCTACGAGATCGCCGTTATTGAAGACGGAGGCGATCTCCAACTTCTCTGGGACATAATCGCCTGTCGCCTAGAGGAGACATGACCGCCAATCGCCTATGGTGTACGTGATCGACGGGAGTGCACGTAGTATGTGGTCAAGATGCTGGATTAACCATAGTGGGTTCCAAAAACCACGCGTATCAAGGTGTGGGTTAAGCCTTAGATACGTTGTGCATGCGAAGCTCTATGCTTGAGCATAAGAGATCACCAACAGGATGAGAGGAACATCGATCATCAACCAGGATGGGAGACACATCGGTGGTCTGCCAGGTTGAGACATCGGTTGTCTGCCAGGGTGAGACATCGGTGGTCCTCCAGGGTGACACATCGGTTGTCTGCCAGGATGAGGAATCAGTCATCACCGGGATGAGGCACGTCAGTCATCGCCGGTATGAGAGACAGACGGTCATCGCCAGGATGAGGGACACATCGGTCGTTTTCCAGGGAGAGACATTGGTCGTCCTCCAGGATGAGGCCTCGGTGGATAGTCATCGCGCGAGCGGTCATCGGTGGGAGGTTATCGTGTGATGTCGAGTTTCACACAGATAAGGTGGGACCCAGGCTCTCAACATCACACGTCCTGCACGCGCGCCACGTGGACAAAAAGGGTGGTTCAGAATAGTGACATCAGAAAGTTAGCATGCGCAAGAGACACTCGCGGTCGTACTGTTCAGGGAAGTGGTTGGCATGCACAAGAGACAACCGTGGCCGTACTGTTCAGTGAAACGTACACTCTGGCTTTCTTGCAGAGGGGGTGGAGGCAGCAGCATGCGTGGACAAGTAGGCTTGGATTCAAAAACCCACTGCGGGGAGGCAAAGAACGTGGCAGTGACTCAAGAGTGAAAGAGTGAGTGCGTCTTCATCCCTCTCTTTTCTCTCCTTCGCGCTGCGATTCAGGCAACCTCAAGCACCAGTACAACCAGCGACGACTGCCCTTGGAGCACCTGGGAAGTTCTCTGCAAGTTCTACGAACCAGACGCTAAAACAGAGTGAAAGCATCTTTAAGCTTCGTTGGGTTTCGGAGCTCTTGGAGTTTTGCGCTAGTCCAGGTAAGGGAAGCTAGCTTTATTTTCAATAAAAGCCGTAGATTTGCTGTTTCTGAAGTGAGGGCAACGTGGTCGCCGGTTTCATATTCTTTTTCATGATGTTCTGTTCTTATGTGTTTGGGCGACGTGATCGCCGGTTTTAAATACAGATTTCGAAATCCCCTGTTTTGAACGAGATCGCCGGTTTTGGCGTTGTTTTTCGAACTCCCCTGTTTTTGGTGTTGTTTGAAACTATTTGAGATTTAAATGTGATATTCGAAAATCTGAACCTTGGCATGAGTTTTTCTGTGACTGGAATCGTTCATTAAGTGTTGTATGACGTGTTGAATGTTGTGAATGTGGGATCAAGGCGTAGTATTTTCAGGAAAGAAAATACCGTGTAAGATCGTGTAGGATGTGCATTGATCGGTGATTTCTATAATGAGATATCCTGACTCTGCTGAGATAATGGAATCACATAGAGGAAGTTATTCAGTTGGTGAGAGTCGAAGGAGGTTCATATGAATGGGTGAGTCGTGTGAAAAAGAACGAGCTCGGCCTGTTATATGGATTAACCCTGTCATACTGTGAGAGTGATGAAATTGAGATCGAGATTGTGTTGATGCGCATAGCTGTGGAAACATTACAGCAGTTTAGTATGACAGGTGCAGATCTCTGAGTCTAGTCAATGCACGAGTCTTCCGGAAGTAGTGTCAAGTGTCTTGTGTGATGAGTCAGTGGAAGTCTGACGTGAGAAATGAGAACCATTGAATTGATAGACACTTGATTGAATTATGTGAATTGAACGACTCTTGAGGAAATTGTGAAATCTGTGATTACTTGATGGCTGTGTGATATGAATGAGAAAGTGATGGACTTTTGTGAATGTTTAAAAAGGCTGATCTATATTGGTTGGCCAGTTTATAATTGAAAGTTTAAAAATATCTAGCTTACCCTTTGTATTGTTATGTGGCTGTTTTCTCTTAAAACTGTGATGATCGTGTATTTTACACGGGAGCAGATGATCTTCCAGGGAGTAGATCTCCTCAGTGAGTGGTCGCCGGGAGGAGATCGCCTGTTTCTGTCTCTACGTGGTGATCGCCTGTTTTCTGTTCTGATAGCAGATCGGCTGTTTTGGGTCTTCTGATAGGAGATTGCCTGTTTTGTCCTTTCCATGCTGTATTTGGTTTTTATTTCGAAACAATTGATGGAATGTATTAAAACCCTATAAGAGGGACGTCTCTTTTTGAATACGATGTACGGGATGATGTATTTTCAATATCTAATACATATGTTGATTTTATAAATTTAATATCTACACTTTATTCTATTATATAAATAGGAAAAGGTTTTGGAGGGATGTTACAAATCAAACCATATTACTAAAAGAAAATTATTAAATAAAAACTAATTTTAGAGACAAAAAATAATTAGTTGTTATATTAACTAAAATTGATATTATTCTATAGACTAAAAAAGTATTGGTATCTAAATTAGTTTCTATTATTAATAAATAGTTTTTAGATTTGTATCTAATTAGCTACCAACTTTAGAATTTAAATGATTGATAACTAAAACATTGATAGTTAATGAAATACCAGTTTAGAAAATATTTATCAATAATAGAAATTAATTGAGATACCAATAATTTTTAGTCTCTAAAATAATATCTAATTTACTCAATATAAGAACTAACTATTTTTTATCTCTAAAATTGGTGTATATTTAATGATTTTCTAATAGTGTATAAATTGAATTAACTCACTTTAATCCTCCTATTTATAATAAATAAAT
The DNA here is from genome assembly GCA_013389735.1 of Phaseolus lunatus. Taxonomy (NCBI): domain Eukaryota; kingdom Viridiplantae; phylum Streptophyta; class Magnoliopsida; order Fabales; family Fabaceae; genus Phaseolus; species Phaseolus lunatus. The sequence goes on along the minus strand of JAAFYQ010000023.1, from coordinate 19,492 downwards.
AATAAAATATATAATTATATATATACTTATATAAATTTATAATTTAAAATAATAAAATATTCATCTTTCACTTATTCTTACAAAACACGGTTCTTATCAACAGTGCAGACTCAAACTTTATTTTTTAATTTCACTAGAAAGATTTAAGAAATAGTTTATGGGTAAGTTTGTTAATTTAAAAAATAAAGTGCTTGTAAAAAATATAAAAATGAGTAATTCTTTAAAAAATACATAAATTACTTAGACTATCATTATAAAAAAGTGTTATTTTTCATTAAACATGTTCTTCCATATTTTGCAAAAGCAGCCTCCTTACTTGCTTAAATATTGCTTATGCTTTTTTAAAATAAGTTTAAAAAACGATAATAAGTGTTTTTTAGTGATGTTTCTTTCTAAAAATATTCAAACAAACTCACCTTATATATTACAATTTTTATTTTATTTTAAGAAAGTAAATTAAAATATTTTATTGGTTAAACTAATTTAAATAATTGAACTGAGCCGTATAAACTGGTATTTTTAATATTGGATTAAATATGCTTTTAATTCTAAAAGTGTTTCAAAGTATTAGTATTAATTTTTATGAAAATTTAAAATGTTTAAGTTTTATATTGATAAAAAAAAAGAGCAATTTTAGTTTCTTATCACATGCGAACTAAAACCCTGTACTTTATTAATATAGAGTATAACAAATTTATTTTCATAAACATAAGAACTAATTTTCAAAATATTCCAAAGATTTAATTATGTTTATAATTGAAAGTTTTTTGAACAAATACGATTTTGGCTCTCTAATTTTTTCTTTTCAAAAATACGTTTTAATTTTTCAAATTTTAAAAAATCATTTTATCTCTACAATTTAAATTTAAAAATTATTTTCAATCTTTAAATCGAAAATTTGAAAGGCAAAACTTTTTTTCAAATTTGAAAGACTAATGAATTCCTGTTAAATTTCAGATATAAAAACTAAATTCATATTAATTTTTAAAAAATAAAGACATAATTAAATCTATTTTATATGACTAAATAAAAATATATTTTATCTTTTACTTTTTAATCGACTGTCTCTGTATTTTTTTCTTTTTAACTTTTCTTTATATTATTATAGTACACGAGCTCCAACCAGAAAGTCACAGCTATCTATGATGCTCATTCAAACAAGCAATCAAACTCAAGTTTCTTCTTCAATCCTCCATTTTCTTCTCCTCTTTTATGAGTTCAGTCCAAAACCTTTATTTTAAACTTTTTTATAGAGGAAACAATGAAACATTCCAACAGAAATTACATCATGAACGGATAATTCTTTTTTTTTCTTCTAAATTAACTAAAATTTGCTAATTATTAATAAACTAAAAAAAAATTCACATACATTAAAATTAAAATTATGATATTTGCATATAAATCTTATAAATTAATTTTATAAAATTGAGTTAGATTTAATACTCTTCTTATAAATTAAGACTCTTGTTAAAAATTAAGGTATTAAAATAGTGGTGGACATGGATTAGGATTGCGTAATAAGGAGGATAAACTATTGTACTTTGTTCTTGGTCCTTGCACAATAGTTATCTTCCCAGTTGAACTTATAACCGTCCATTTTTAAAATAACATAAATGACGATGTAGCAGTTGCAATAGTTTCAATTATGCATCACCAGACAAAATAATTTATATAATAAAGAATGGCACAGCTCATATGTCGTGGCAAAAAGAACCCTAATTTAATCAGTTTTCTTATGCTGACATATTAAAACAAGTTTAATTGAACACGAAAGAGAGAGAAGAGAGATAAACCTTACCTAGTATAACCGAAAAACACTATTATTCATCAATCAACCGAACAACAAAGAAAGAACCAAGAACACGTGAAAGAGAGAAAGAAGAACAAGAAGAGAAGATGATGATCATGACTAAAGAGATATATTTTGTTTTCATCCTTTGCTCATCTCTGGTACTTTCAAACTTCTATTAAATTGTAAAGTTAAAGAGAAAAAAAAAACTTCATATGTTTCCCTCCTGTATCATATACTATACAATATACAAAACGAAATACACAAGAAAAGAAAAGTGAAAAGAACTAAACTATAGAAGCTCTACCTCTTGAGCAATTTCTTATATGAGGGGGTGATTTTGATGACAAGGCCAGGGAAAACATCATCAGGGTCATGAATATGAGGGTTGCTTTCAACAATAAAAGGGTCACCACACTTGTCACTTATGGTGTGTAGGGTCTCCCCTTCTCCCACCACATATATCTCATCACACGGCCGTTCGAATAGGTTGCTCCGCCCTCTCACCGCCGTGGCATCCTCCTCCTCCGAAACACGGTTCTCTCTTATGGATCCCAATAGAATTAGACACAAAAGTGCCAAGGCACAACACCATGATGCTGAATCAGCTAGGTTCTTTTTTGAGGAACCCATGAACATGTGTGTGTATGTAAGTGGTTATGCTGTATATGAGAATTGAGAAAAAGAAATGAAAGGAGATATGTTGGAAGAAACTAAGTGGGAGTATATATAGAGTAATTCTAATGTGGGGATTTTTCGTACTTATTGGTATGGAAACTATAGGGAATTTATTGCTATGTGGGACACACAGGATGTGGAAGAAGAAGGAGAAGGAAGGGTTTTAAGTAAAGTTTGGTGTATTTGTTGGTGGAAGTTTGGATTCAACGACAGAGGCAGAAAGAACGAGAGATGTCAAAACAAAATCATTCTTGCATTATATATATAGATATGGTATTTATTTTTATTTTTTTAATTTTTACTTTGATGTATATTTTGTATAATTTCACCTAATTTTCATTGAAACTTATCTTATAGGTTTAATTAATGTTATTCATTAAATACTACTATATATGAATATTTGACCGGGCCTTCCACATAATCAAATATTATAATTTTAACTTTCTTTATTATCAAAATAAGTAAAAAATTTATTTACAAATTTGGATAATTTGAATAAAAACTATTAAAATTGGTATCAGATTTTTATTTTTATTTAACATTAAAGTTGTGTCATTCTTATGTTACTTTCTCAATAATGATCGTTTCGATAAGATAATGTTATTTATGAACAAATTCAATTAAATTCTAACCAAAATATTAATCAAAGTCATGCTTACTTAACACGACTTCTTCTGTGAAAATTTTGACGCAAAGTCATTATAACATAACTTTGATTTACAAATGCGGTTATTCTTAAATTAAGTGTTGTATTTTTAAGAATGCGACTATTCGTAAATTCTTTTTTGCCCTAATTTAGAACTGCACTACTTATATTTTCGTACTCTCATTTCTCTCGTACTTGCTTACTCTTCTGTGCTTCCTCTGTTCAGTATTTTCTCTTATTTCTTCTCCTTTTATTTGTATTGTTTTCGTGGCATTGGTAAGTGAAAATACTCCTTAAACATTTATTATGCTTCCTATAATCCTCTCTGCCCCTCACAATATTCGTCACCTCCTTCGAGTGCTTCTGTTTTAGATTTCCTCTGCTCAGTTCCAGATACCTCTCTCCCCACGATCAGTATTGTCATCGCGCCTTCGCTTCAGCAATCCTCCATCGCCACTGCCTCCTCCCCTACCGTTCCCCTTCAACGGCTGCTGAATCGAAAGCGCTAATGCCAAAATATTCAACAGCGTTGACACCGCGATCGTTATCCGTCTGTTCGCCCGCGGAGACGACACCGGGGATCCACTTGCCCATGACGAATGCGACTGGATCTCTTCGTCATCATCCATATCCTCCTCCTCACCGTCGATCTACCGTAGAGAGAAAGCGAAATTATAGAGAGACAAAGAAAGAGAAAATTCGTAGCTAGAATTTTATTTTTTTTGTTTTAATTTAATTGAATTTTGGGTCACATATATGAATGTGGCTATTTACCATGGCCGCATTTATAAATAGGATTTACAAATGCGGCTAAATAGCCGCCTTCTTATCTTTTCTATTTAAGAATACGTGCATATCAAATGCAACTTTATAACCACCGTTTTAAATATGAAACAGTCGCTGTTGTTTTGCCTTTCTACACACTGTGTTTCCTATTCAATGTGAAACTCATTTTTAAAGTAATTTTACCATTTTTATAACTTTTTTTAACATTAGATTTATAATTTTCATATAAATGAATCTTTAGAAAAACAATTCAAGTCTTGAAATAGTAAAAAAAAAAAGTTTAAAATTGCATCCAAAATCTAAAATAACTATTTTTACAGCATGGGCCTCAATTAAATAAAAAATAAATAAATCTAAAAATAGATTAACAAAATGACTTCTAGTATAAAGATAAGGAACATAAAATATATTCTACTTTTTAAAATTAGTTAACAAAGTAGTTTTGTTCATATTTTTTTTTATCAACAATAAGCAATTAAATTAAAATTGGTCCACTTTAGAGGTGAACCAACCCTTTTACAGAGAAGAAAAAAACAAAGACAAACAGTACCTTTTCGCATACATATCTAAAACCATAAGAACATCTCCTACTACCTTCCCTGACACTTACCAACTGAAGAAGAAACATTAAATCGAATATATGCATACCAAAGGTTCTAGACACCAGTCAGAGAATAAGAAGTTCACTGACTGTATCTTTGAAGAGATCCAAGACCAAACCTTAACCTGTGCCAGGAAAAAAACTTTAGAATGATCAACCACACCACCTTTAAATAAACAATTATCCCTGTATCTCCAAATCTCACTAACCAATGCTACCAAAACGTTACCCATAATAAGATTAACTGAAGTAGATGCATCCTGAATTTTGAAATGTTCAAAATGCAACACAGGGACAATAAGATCGACCGAACTCACTCTTAATCAGTCGTAACAAAGATTCCAAATTAGCCAAGCAACTCTGCATCCAAAGAATAAATTATTTGTTGACTCCTCTAACGTTCTGCATAAACAACGAAGATTACTCTCGATCCCTATCCCTCGTCTCTCCAGATTTACCTTGGAAGCTACCTTATTTTCAATCACCCTCCAAGCTGTGAGATGAGCTGAAGGAAACGCCTTAATCCTCCAGAAAAAATTATACAATCTCGAATCTTCCTCTCCTCCATCTCCCCTTAATATCCCATAAGCAGACTTGACTAAGAACGATGTTGTCACGCTATCCTTCCAAACCCATTTGTCCACTAACTCCAACTCGGACCTCTTGTTAGAAATCATCTTTAAGAGCTTACTTACTTGATCCTCCTCCCAAGAAAAAAGACCCCTTCTCCACCTTAAGTTCCACTCCCATATCCCATTAAACCATAAACCACAATCACATAAATTTGCCTCCTTAAGAATAGACAAAAAGAATAACCTTGAAAATTTGCATTTAATATTCCAGAAACTACCCATTTATCTGTCCAAAACAAAACATTTCTCCCATTATCTTCGAACTTCCCTCCCCACTCCTCTGAACTCCATAGCTTCGACAAATCTCTCCACCACAAAGAAACTTTGTTATTATTAGATCGTTGTTCCTTCTGACCTCTCCAACCACTATACTTATATTCGATTACCTCCCTCCACAACCTCCATGTCTGAATTCAGACGCTATATCCATTTTCCCACGATGACTGTACTTAAAAAATAATCTTTATTAAATTTAAAGAAAAAGTGTAAAACTACAATCATAAGGAGCCTCTTAAATCTAAATAATATTTTATTGTTCCTTTAAAAAAAAATCAAAATTATTTTTCAAACTAATTGTAATTAAAATTTTGTGATAATTTGTTAACCGTTAGAAAATATATTTTGATGATAGAAAATAAAAGTTAGAGAGAGGAAAATAAGAGAAAAAGATATTTAGATGAATAAAATCATATCTAGATTCTTTAGAAGTAAGAAAAGGACATTGTATCGATAATATATATTTTATTAAGCTTAATATTTAAAAAAATCTCTTGCTTAAAACATATGGAAAGAAGATTATTGAGCACAAGAACAACCCTTGTGACGTCATGCTGACGATGATTAATTAGGTTAATTAGTTTGATTGAATTATAATTTCTGTTAAACGATAATGATCTTTCTTTATGTTTTGAGATATGACGAGACTATAAAATTGAATCTCTTCTCCCAATTTCCTATTGTTTAATTTATTCAGATAAATACTCTCGTAATAATTGAATATTTGGCTCCTCCATTTTTAATATAAAAAATGTTATCTTAGAAATTTTATATGATAATTCTAACATCGTAGTCAAACGTTAATATAAAAGAAAAATAACCTTAGAAAAACGTAACATAATTCATTTCACGAGTAAACAATGCCATAAACGCCATCATTTTTGACATTAAGCAATAACCCAAATGGTAATTCATTGTTATCATAATTAATTTTCTTTGTCTTCAAATTAGTGATGTGAAGACACTTCGAACAGAAAAGGACTTCGATTTTCATTGGTTGGTTTAGTTTCATAAAATAATAATAATAGTATTATTATTATGTGTAATATATATGTGAAGCATAAGAGATACGTAATTGTAGATTCGTTGAATTTAGGGTTGTGAAAAGACAGCAATAATAAAAGAAAAATGTTGGATTATCTTTGCATAGAAGAAAGTGGGTGTTTGACTCGTGGCAATTCTTTCGGTTTCCGCATGATAGGATACTTTAACTCTACTCCCTTCGTAATCCGGTAGGTGCACAATTGTTCCACCAATATGATCAAGGAAAAGTTAGATTAAGGAATTACTAGGATAATTAAGTACTTTTTTTCTTAACTCCACTTTTCTCTTATTTTCTAATTTTCAATAAAACAAATTATTATATTTGCAGTGTATTTTCTAAATGGTATATAAAATATATTTTAATGAGATGCTGATAAAAAAATATTTTAATTAGATTTGTTAGATTTACTGTGTCATTTATTATAATATTTTACTTTATTCTTACACTTAAGATACTCGTTATAAGAATGTGTTAGGAAAATTTAATCAATTAAAAATATAGTCAAATTATATAATATATAAGTGAGTGTAAATCTTATTTTATAAATTAGTTTTGCGATATTGAGTTAGACAAGTCAGCTTTCTAAAATATATTAGAGCTTATCATAACGTATTTAAGTGAGATTTGTCAAGTCTATTTATTATCATTATCTAACTCTTCTTTATTCCCACATTCAAGATAATCAATATAGAATGTGTGTTGGAACTCTCACATAAATTAAAAATATGACCAAAATTATATTATATAAGTAAGGTGCAAATATTATCTTATCTTAAACAATTTGTTTTCTTATCATCTTTAGATGATATCACAAAAGAAAAATGAAAGCAAAAGAAGATAACATAGAAAGAAAAGCTAAATTTTTTTTGTTATTGATAAGATTCAAAAGTTAATTACAAACTATTAGTGAAGCCAATGAGTAAAATAACAAAAACACCTAACAAACTTGGTTATCAACTATCTTGTCAAGCCATCATGAGACAATTTAGAAGATGATATTAGTAGATCTTCTAAGTATATTCTAAACCATTTGATAAGAGCAGATCATTTAAAACCTTATTAAGTTGATTTTATGAAATTAAGTTAAGTTTAAAATTTACTTTGTAAGATAGTATCTTAACAAGAATTCTTAAACTTATTGTGTTATCGATTATGAAGATCTCCGGTATTCTCATGTTCGAGATGTGTACTATTTAACATGAAAAAATTTATTAAATTTTTTATATCAATTAGATATATAATCAAATATGCAGTATTGCATTTTGTGATAGCTAAATTTAGAAGTAATTTTATAAAAAATTGTAAAATATTACTAAAAGTTAAGTTTGATGGACCACTTTAACCATATTTTTATTGGGTAAAAAACTTTACAATCTACCCATTTCATATTCCATAATGAACGTATAATATTTTAAGGTTAATTTATATAGTGAAACCACTCTTGAGATTAGTGCTATTTTCTTACTCAAGTCTCTAATTAAAAATATAATTTCACTTTTGATAATTCATGCAAATATTTTTTATATCCAATATTCTATCACTACAAGAAAATCATTAAATAAAAACCAATTTTAGATACAGATAATAATTAGTTGTTATATTAACTAAACTAAAGATCATTTTAGAGACTAGAAAAAAATTTATTTCTAAATTAGTTTCTATCATTGTTAAATAGTTTCTAAATTGGTATCTAATTAGCTATCAAGGTTTTAACTATCAATTATTTATATTATAAATTTAGTAACAAAAATCTTGGTAGTTAATTAGATACCAATTTAGAAACTATTTAATAATAATAAAAACTAATTTAGAAACAAAACTTTCTTTTTAGTTTCTAAAATGGTCTTTAATTTAATCAATATAATTATTTTTTTATCTTTAAAATTGATTTCTATTTTCTTGTAGTGTATATGAACCAAATTAAAATTAAGAATGTGTATTTAAGGTCAATTTAATAAGTTTTTGATACAATAATTAATTGAGTTTGCAGCATAAATTATATATTTAGCTTAAAAGAAAACATTCATATATGAATGAAAGAGTAAAAGAGTTGATGGGTACTTGTCAAGGAGAAAGACATCCTCCAAAGACTTTTTTTTCTTCAAAAACCATTTATTCAATTAAACACAAGGCCATTTGAACGGGTCAAACATGTTATAATAATAATAATAATAATAATAATAATAATAATAATAATAATTTTTTTGAGCCAGAAAAACCCTATTAATCCAAACAATTCTATGAAAAGAGAAATTAGAAACACAGAATCTGGATCCGAACAAAAGCATATACCAACAAAACAATGACATTGGCACGAGTGAGGAAAAAAAGAGGACAAAAAGAAAAGAAATGGGGATGTAGGCAATGCCATGTAGGAAATAGAAAAGCTAAATTTTTGAAAACAAAGTAGAAGCCAGCAAATCACAAAACCTAGAACATAACTTTAGAGTGCCTTCAATTAATGCATTAAATTCATCTCCTATGCTTATTTTATTCTACTTTTGATTTTCTATTCAACAATATGCAAAATATGTAGCAACTATTAAATATACCACAACAAATACCAACTTCAATTGAAAATAGTGAAAAAAGCTATTAACTTATATATCTTATTTAAAAAAATTAGAACAAAATGAAGAAAAAAAATTAAAATATATTTATTTTATTAATCAAATAAATGTTATCTATTTATTCAGATGATTGAGTACTATCCTTATTTTGTAAAGCACATAAAAAAAATGATATATATTGATAGAATTGTTATAAACTAACAGAATAATTATCTGTATCTAAAGATAAATTATAATTGTTTCACAAATTTGTTTATATTTTATTTTATTATTTTATTTTATTTTGGATATTTCAATTATTTTCTATTTTTTAAATATTTATTAAATAACTAATTATTCTTATAATTATCTATTTATTCAGATGATTGAGTACTATCCTTATTTTGTAAAGCACATAAAAAAAATTATATATATTGATAGAATTGTTATAAACTAACAGAATAATTATCTGTATCTAAAGATAAATTATAATTGTTTCACAAATTTGTTTATATTTTATTTTATTATTTTATTTTATTTTGGATATTTCAATTATTTTCTATTTTTTAAATATTTATTAAATAACTAATTATTCTTATAATTAATTAAAAATTGTTTTTTATTTTTAATATTAATATTCGTCATCTAGTAAAAAAAAAGTTATCAATTTTAAATTTATAAATAATTATCAATTTTAAATTAATGTGAGTAGTTTGTTAAATGTAAAATTTATTAAACGTGAGACAGTCTGTTATATTTTTATCTATCTTAAAAAATGTAATTTTTATCTTTTTTTATCATTTGATTGAGTTGTTATCCCTTCTTATTATTTGATTTTTTTATTTTTTAATAAAAAAAATTAAATATAATAATAATAAAAGTAAAAAATACGGATTACATTGTAAGTAAAATATTAAAATAAATATTGATATGAAATCAAATTTATCAAGTAATAAAACTTCTTGTTAAGGTTATGTTACTTCTTAGTTGGTTATTGATTTAAGAGATAACTTGAAGCAACAAAGTTGAAAACTAGCCCCCTTTTAAGAATTAGCCCTGGTCCAGATATTGTAACTATGGAGACAAATGTAGAAGGAAACTGAAAGCACAATAAATAAAGTAAAACAAGTAAACCCTAAACTTGGGTGGAGGCAAGTGATTGATTGAGATTGATGGCATGGGATTGAGAGACCAAGTTGGAAGTATGGTTAGGGAAGGGAGTGGAAGTGTGGGGCAAGTTTGAGAAAGTCACAAGAACAGGTAAATTAATAGAAATTTGGCACACAATTTAAATGCAATTGAAGGCTATGCACATAGAGATTGGCCGGTGAAAAAGAGGTCATTTTCTGTTCACATTCAATGAAACACACACTTCACTGTTTGGAAGGTTTGGGGTCTACCTTCAATGTTTTTGCAACTTTAGTTGGATCAATAAAAGGTGTCTGAATGTGGAATGCAAGGAAATGGTGTAGTTGGGTTGGACCATTACCATAGCAAGGAAGGTGATGGCATTCAGATAGCACTCTCATCATGCTACTCCATTTTAGAAGAAAACCAATTCACCACAAATTTTGGCACATTTTTCTTTAAATTCCATTTTTGGAATCTATAGTTGAACAAATGTGTAACTTTTATCTCCCATTGTTTCTTAATCTTTCCAAATTAAATAATCTTATTCCACTGTTAATACGTTGCCCAATTGCTGTTAGAAAATGTTAAATATTCATATAAAATATTAACTTAGGGTTAACAACAAATTTTAAAATGTGTTATTATGACAAGTAAGTAAACATTTTTTTATAAATAAATATATTAAAGTTGGACTAAAAAATTTTACTTTTGAAAAAAAAAGATATCAATTGTGTAATTAAAACTTTATTAAGAACCAAAATCTTACATTCACCAATATATTTCTTCAAGAAAAACATTAAATAAAAACTAATTTTAAATAAAAAATAATTAACTTACTATATTAATTAAATTAAGTACTATTCTATAAATAAAATAATAATAATATCTAAAGTAATTTTTATTATTAAGAAAAAATTATAAATTAATTTTTAAATTGATATCTAATTAACTATTAATTGATAACTAAAATATTGATAACTAATTATATATTAATTTAAAAATTAATTTAATTTTTTATTAATAATAGGAACTATTTTAAATATTAATAATTTTTAATTTATAAAATAGTTTTTAATTTAGTTAATATAGTAATTAATTATTTTTATTTTTAAAATTAGTTTGTATACAATTTGTCTGTAGTGTATAAAGATTAAGTGGATTTAAACTTTTATATAATTATAATTATGTTATTAGTGCAAAGTGTTATCAAAATTTATAATTAATCTTCTTTATATATTTTTAAATGTTGTATTTGATTATGTATCTCTTTTCAACTTAGAATTATCATAATTTAATATTAGAATGATAAAAAAATATAGAATAATATGGGTTTTAAATCTCAATGGCTAAAATGACTATAAGCCAAATATCTATTTTAAAAAAATAATGTTGGATATTAATTTGATCTTTTTATCAATGTTAATATAAGTTTTTTCATCTAACTTTTCTAAAATGTAATGTATAAGTTGATATTAATTTCTGTTAATCAGATTTTTTTTTTTTTAGTACAAGTAGTTATGAAAAAAACAATTCAAATAAGAGTATAATGATTTAATAGGCATATTATTTTTACAAATAATTTTATCACGTTATTCCTCCAACATTTATTGTCATCTAATTAATTTTTATCAATATTCTAGCCTTTTTTTTAAGTTGTACAACATAGGTTAATGGTCATTTTTGTCCGTATATATAAAATTGTCTAACTTTAGGTCTTTTCCCTTAACTTAAACACCCCCCACCCCCTATTTTTCAAATGTCCAAAATTTTTGTAGCTTATTTTTTTTCAGCCATAAAGTTTCTCTTGATATAATAAACTATATTGTTGTAAATCAGAACAATTTTCTTATATGTAAACATGAAACATTCCAGCTATATGAATTATTTTAGGAATGTCTGAGCTTAATTTTATTAGACCATTACATAATTACTCGATAATTTGTCTTAAAAAAGGCAAATTCATATCTTTCATGACTTTGTTTGAATAATTATTTTAGTAAAATTTACTAAAACAATTATTAAATAAAAATTAATTTAAAAAATTAGTTATTATATTGACTAAATTAGATAATATTTTAGAAAATAATAAAATTATCAGTATTTAAAATAGTTTCTATTATTAATAGATATCTATAAATTAGTAATTACTTAGTTATCAAAATTTTAACTACCAATTAAACTAATTTTTATATTAGTATCGATAGTTACCTACCAAAGTTTTAGCTATCAGTTTTAGAATATAAAATTAATTCATAATTAAAACATTGGTAGCTAATTAGATATCAATTTAGAAATTAGTTTATAAAATTTTATTAATATTATAAATTACTTTTTTTTATATAAACTTTCATGGTAGGCATCACATTACTTTAGAAACTAATAACTTTTTTAATCTTTAAAATATTATCTAATTTAATTAATATAATAATTAATTATTTTAGTTTTTAAATTGATTTTTATTTAATAATTTTCTTGTAGTGGATTATTGGAAAAACAAAATAAAATAAATTTTCAGAAACTAAAATTATGTATAATTAGTTTGTAGAATTGTTTCTAAATTTTTATTTTATTAATTTGTTTATAAATTAGTTTTAACTTATAAAACATATTTTTTCCTCCTCTAACAAGTTTTATGGAAATATTTATTCACGTTAAGATTTAAAAATTAACCTAGTAACTAACCGACATGTTCTACAATTACACAAATAAGAACAAAAGTTCGGCTTTAGAAAATGGGAGATAAAACATCATTAAAAAAAAATCGTTCTAATAAAACTCATTTAATAATATTTTTTCAAGAATTTAAAGTGATTTAAAAGTTATAAATTAAGTAAAAATAAATATGAGGAAGAATATGTAAATATAAAGATCCACAAATTTATTATTTTAAAATTTTAAATTAATGTTGATATTTTTAACTTTTTACATAAATTTATTCACGATTTATCAGTGTTAAATTGTTTTGTTTTTAGATTTTCCCTCAAATACTAATATTCTATTTGGATTAGCTGATGGAGTGAAAGTGTGAATGGGTGAGTGGGAGGATGTTGTGTTTGGATCAGCATGTTTGAAGGCGAGGATGCAGATGGAGGAGTAAGTTATATGGATTTTACTTTCTTTTTATATATGTAAAGATGATCAATGGTGTTACGTATGATATAAGTCTTTAATCTCAATACCCTTAACCTAATTCTGTAATTGTGAATGCATAAAATGAGATTAGTCTGTGACTGATACCATTGTGAGAAATCAATGCATGAAAAAACGCACCACACTCCACCACAAACTATGAAAAATCTTTTCACTGCTTTGAATTTTTTTCTTCTTTCAAATTCACTCTCACCTTCTCATTCCAAACAAAGGATAAAACTTTATAAGATTGATATTCACCCTCTTAAAATCTAAACCCCTTTTTAACGTTTTATAACAACTTTATATAATATTTGATTATCATTTAACTTATTATTATAATTGATTTTACGTGTCAAATTGATCTTGCAGTTAGGATGATGGATTCTTGTTTGACGGAGTGTCACAACGAGTAATAATTTGTTAAAAAAACGTTTGAAGGGAAAGGTTGTTACGTGAAAAATTACATTGTAATAATATCAATAATAATTAAAATTACATGTGTAGTAATACCAATAATAATAAGTTTTCAAATCATTATCATCTATTTTTCATTTTGTGGGAATTTCTTATTCAATTGTTTATTTTAGTTTTTGTTATCTTCCTTTCATAATTTCCAATTTTCTTACAATTACTTTATTTTATGAGAATTTATATTGTCAAAAGAATACTTACCAAAAAAATTTCAACCTCATATGCATATAATCAGTCATTTGAAGAACAATAAACTCTAACTATATAATTTTGTTTGACTAATTCTAAAGTAACACACAACTAAATGTAATGATATAATCATTACTGAATTTTGTAACATTCCAAACTTATAACACAATAATATTCTCGCATACAATGTTTTCATCACATTATTAACGGGTAATGTAAATATTTTATTATTTTAAAATTCCTAAAATATATTATAACATCAAATAACTATTTAATAAATATATAAATAATAACAAAATAATTAAAAAAATGAAATAATAAAAAACAAATTAATTAAATTAAATACATATATATAATAATTATTAAAAAAAAATCTTTCCAAATTTATCTTTTATGTATGAAAGAGGTAAAGAAGGCATAAGAAAAGATAAGATTCTCTCTTCATTTAATATTTGTAATCATAACTTACAAAAAATAAATTAAATTTTGACCTTTAAACAAATAGATGAGGTGAAAGAAGTGAGTGAGAAAAAGATGACACGTAGGATACGAGAGAAGAAAAATTAAGAGCAACGAATTATAAGAATTTTTAACTCTAAAAACACTTTTAATCTTAATTATAGGGATTTCACTCCGATCTTTTATAGCTACTTATTTCTTTATATTATTCAGTGAGATGTCTTTAACATCATTTTATTTAATTTTTTGTTTTGTTAATTATAACTATTATTTCTTGGTCGGGTGTTCTTATTCTAGTCTTATTTAATTATCTTATGTTATTTATAACTATTATTACTTAGTTCAGATGTTTCTAACACAATACTATTTAATTATTTTATGTTAGCTATAATGATCATTGCATGATGGGATGTCTCTAAATTATTCCATGTTATTTAGTAATGATAAATTTTTTTATTCTACGTATTTCTTAATTTAGTTCAGAATATAAATTTTTTATTGATAAATAAATATAAACTATATAATAATAAAAAAAATATTTGAATCAATTTGTAGTTAGAAGTTTGAACTTTTGAGGATTCAAATGAATAAATATTAAGCAAGGTCAAATAATTTTGTACATTATTTTAATTATCATAAAACTCATTTATTACAGTTAATCATTGTAAAAATAATTCAAATTATTTTATAATAAAATAAAATAAATAAAGGAATAATACAAATGTGAATGAGATTCATTTTATATATATATATATATATATAATATATATATATATATATATATATATATTTATTGATCTATTTTAATAATATAATATATTCATACATTATTAGAAAATTATTAAATAGAAATCAATTTAAGAAAAAAAATTAGTTACTTTATATATTGACTAAAATAGTATACAAATTAAAAAAAATAGTATCTAAAATAGTTTCTAAATTGGTATCTAATTAGTTAATTGTTATATAATTAGCTATCAAGGTTTTACTTAATAATTTTATAATATAAAGTAGTTAGTAGTTAAAATATTAGTAGCTAATTAGATATCAATTTTGAAACTAATTTATAAATATTATTGATGCAATCCTAGCTTGCATCTTCATTTGTAGATCTTCTTCTTTATTGTTTTGATGTGAATATCTTCTACTGATGTGAACATCTTCATTTCTGATCTCTAGTAGGCCTATCAGTAGGATTCGAACCCAGATGAAGTTATGACCATCTGTTAGAGAAAAAAGAACAAGTGACTTTTTATCAATGGAATCTCATCATCCATACATAACGAATTGATGTGGTATATTCAAATCATAACATAAGAACAGTCAAAACTAGTATTTTAATTGAGACTATAACTCATAGGAAAGAAAATATGATGAACAC
Source organism: Phaseolus lunatus (assembly GCA_013389735.1). Taxonomy (NCBI): domain Eukaryota; kingdom Viridiplantae; phylum Streptophyta; class Magnoliopsida; order Fabales; family Fabaceae; genus Phaseolus; species Phaseolus lunatus. The sequence continues at coordinate 3,727 of JAAFYQ010000023.1, read as the reverse complement.
TATTGTGGAAGCATGAAGAATTGTAGAAATTTGAAAAAAAATGAAAATTATGATAGTGAATCTAAGTGAGGTTAGGCCAACACTTAGTTTTTAGAGTAAGGTTGGGCTAAGACTACTAGGAGGAGTCTAGAAGATTGTCTAGCAAGTAAGGGTGGGCAAAAAATCTGATTTTATCAAACTGCTCTATTTTTTGCATTTGCTTTGATCCATTAAATATCCATTTATCTAAAATCTGATTTTTACTTTAATCCACATTTTATAGCATTCCAGATCAGATTTCTATTTTAGTTATACAGATTTTAAAAAATGGAAAATCCAAATTTCCAATCCAAATTTTATTTATTTGAACTAACCACGTTTTAATTTTCGTCTCTCAGCATTACGGATTACTTTTTACTCAAATTTTTTCCTTTATATATATATATATATATATATATATATATATATATATATATATATATATATATATATATATATATATAAAAGGCAATTACAACCATATTAAAAGTTTCGTCAACTAAAAGAAAAGTAATTCAACTGATAAATTTTGTTTTAAAAAAATCGTTAATCAAATTTAAATGAACATTTATAGGTTCTATTTTTTAAAAGTAAATCTAAAATTAATCAAAGTATTATAGGTAGATATATTTGAATATTAAGAATTTATATAACATGTTATCTTTAAATTTCGGTATTATTAAATTATAATTAAATTATATTTAAATAACATTTATATATCTAGTTAAGCATGTTATATGCAGACTGAATTTTTAGTTTCTAATTTCCATTAACATATTATTTTTATGATTTTCTTTAGTAGTTTTTTTTATTTTTTTTATTTTACGAACGAACGTTAAGAAGAAAAAAGAGACATGAAATAAAAATATTAAATTTTGTTTCTTATTAGATAGGGAAAATGGAAAATATTCATTTTAGAATTCTAAAGAGTAAATCTTTCCTATTGAATTGGCATCAAATAAGTGAAAAAATCCCTTTTATACAATTTATTTTAAAAATTAAAATTAAAATTTTTATAACAAAAAATAGAAAATAAGAGAATGATTTATCTTAATAAAAATAGTGGAGTAATTTTTATAAAGCATATTTTTTTATCAAAATTAAGATCTGCGTCATACAATTTTTTTTTTAAATTAAACGTATTAAAATTATTTAATTTATATTTTATCTGAATAGATATAAAAGAAAGTGAAATTAGGATGAAAAATCTCTCCTAAATTCAAACTTAGTTATTTAAATATATATTAAATAAGTAATAAATTCATAAATCTAAAAATGTTAAAGTACAATAAAATATTGAAATTAATGTATTTAATTAAAAACATAAACTTAACATTTAAAAATTTAATAATTAACCTTTAACACATAAAAAAGTAAAATAAAAATTAAATTACATTATACTAATAATTTTTTAATATTCTGTAGATTTATAAAAAAAAAAATTAAAAATATATGGATTTGGATTTGATCCAAATCCAAATATTTGGATTTGGATTTATAAAAATCCAAATTACTTTTAGAAAAAATATGGATTTGGATTTAAAATTTGATCCAAATATTTGGATTTGGATTGGATTTGGATTGGATTTTTCAAAATCCAATCCATGACCACCCTTACTAGCAAGAAGACAATTCTAGAGAGAACTTTGAACCAGTAAAAATGTCTCAAATTGGACAACATTTCATTACTCAAATCAAATTTAAAAACCATGTACAATAGACTCCTATTCATAGGAGAAAGTCTCTCAAATGAGATTGTGACAAGTGTCACCACCTTATTGGTGCAAATCCTTTCCATTAGGAGAGTGACAAGTGACATGTCTTCATTGAAGTAAAATCCTCTCCATTGAGGAGAGGACATCTAGAGTGGACATGTGGAGTCTCATGCCTTCCTTGCCTACATTTTTATTTGCACCCCTCTTTTGCTATTTTACACTCTACTTTCTTTTCTATTTACACCCTTATCTACTTTTGTCCAAAATATAAGACTCAAAACTTCATAGCTACTTTATACAATTTTTACAAGGCTAAGAAGAAGAAAAATACTTTACAATCTCTTCATTAAGGCTTGATCTTTGTCTATCTTCTTAGCTGAAAGTTTCGAGATCGGATGATTTTCATCAATTATTAATAATAAAAATTACTTTAAATGTCAATAAATTTTTTAGTCTCTAAAATAGTATTTAATTTAGTCAATATAGTTATTAATTATTTTTGTTTCTAAAATTAATTTCTATTTAATAATTTTCTTATAGTAATACGACTTTTGTATTCACTTCCTTTTTTATCTCTTATAGAAAATAAGATGAGAATGAAAATTTAAATTGATAAAGATGTGAAACTATCTAAATTCATTTATTGTAATCACTACAACAATATTCCTTAGTTCACTCTGACATTTGGGGACCAAGTCGTATTAAGTCTAATTTAGGATTTCAGTATTTTGTTACTTTTATTGATGATTATTCAAGATATACTTGGGTGTTTTTAATGAAAAAACGTTCTGAGATGTTTTCTATATTTCAAATATTTTACAATGAAATTAAAAATCTATTTGGAATTTCCATTCGCGTTTTGCATAGTGATAATGGACGTGAGTATCTTTCTCATTCTTTTAAAAATTTATGGCTTCTCATGGTATTCTTCATAAAACTTCATGTGCTTATACACCTCAACAAAATAGGGTAGCTGAGCGCAAGAATAGACATCTTGTTGAAACAACTCGTACTATTTTAATCCATGGTGATGTTCCTCAGCGTTTTTGGGGTTGATGCTATTCTTAGTGCATGTTATCTCATTAATCGAATGCCATTTTCAGTTTTAAATAACAAAATTCCTCATTCTATTTTATTTCCACATGACCCGCTCCACTCTTTACCTCCCAAAGTTTTTGGGTCCACATGCTTTGTTCATAATTTTAGTCCTGGTCTTGATAAATTATCTCCTAAATCACACAAATGTGTCTTTTTAGGGTTCACTAGATCACAAAAAGGGTATAAATGTTTCTCCCCTTCTCTAAATCATTATTTTATTTCAGCAGATGTCACCTTCAGTGAATCTTCCCTTTACTTTAAGTCTTGTCCTTCTCCTTCTATGTCCTCATCGAATCAAGTTAATATCCCTCTTGTTGTACCTAGTGCACCTAAAGATTCACCACCGCCACCAACTCTTCAGGTGTATAGTCGTCGTCAAACGTCTCATCGTCCATCAAATGACTCTCTTCTAATGCCAACACCTCATCCCCCTCCGGCTCCGACAGTTGAACCTCCGATAGTTGAACTGATCTTCCTATTGCTATCCGAAAAGGTATACGTGTTACCTGTAATCCCTCTCCACATTATACTGCTTTGAGTTATCATAAACTATCTCAACCCTTTTATACTTGTCTTTCGTCTATTTCTTCTGTATCTATTCCAAATCTGTAGGTGATGCCTTAGCTCATCCTGGTTGGCGTCAGACCATGCTTGATGAAATGAATGCGCTTCAGAATAATGGAACTTGGGAAAGTTGTCCCTTTACCATCTAGAAAATCTGTTGTTGGTTGCAGGTGGATTTTGCTATCAAAGTTGGTCTTATGGTACTATTGATCATCTCAAAGCTCGTTTTGTGGCTAAGAGTTATACCCAAATTTTGGTTTAGAATATGGTGATAATTTTTCTCTAGTGGCAAAGATGGCTTCTGTTCGCTTATTCATAGCTATGGCTGCTCT